>JACCIC010000107.1:1267500-1535000 GCA_018907035.1 Sycobia sp. Sy_11
ACGAAAAATCTTGGGAGCCTAATTAAATGAGCGCACTTTGAATATGAGAATAGTGAGGGCAGCCTGTTCAAGCACCTCACTCCAGGAGGGGCTCAAGAGCTTATATTAGGACCAAATATTTGGAACATCTATGTTGGACTTCTACGGCTAGAAATACTAGGAGCTATTTTCGTAATTGCATACATGCATTACATTGCAATCACGATTATTTCGAGAAACATGGAAGGAATAGCTTTTTACATGATCGAATATGGACTAGAGTTAGCCACTAACAAAACGGAGATTGCAATACTAATGAATAATCTTATAATCATCCTTCGAAACTTTACTGTCTCCATGATTAAGTCAACATATCTGGGAGTAACTTTTGATAATAAGTTACACTTCCTAGTAAGAGCAGCTAATAAGGTGCCAATAGTGACAAATTTACTTACTAATTATGACAAATTTCTGCGGTTCCAGAACTAACAAACAATCAATAATGTTATATGGCGCTGAACTATGGGCGGGTACTTTATAAATAGAAAAGTATCGAAAACGTATAAAACCAGTACTAATTATCGCTGTTGCTATACCCATAGATTTTTTAGCTCATGAATAAAGCATATAGACTATGAAAAATAGCATAAGCAAACAAAAAGTTCTCAATTCAGCTAGATCTCATTTAATACAAATATGACAAACCCGTAGGAACCAAGAAAGACGAGGAAGATAAACGGCTCCCTTCATTAATCAACTGGATAACTGAATAAATCTAGAATTCGGAAAGATGAGTTATCACCTGACATAATTTTTTACGGAACACGGCCTGTCTAACGACTATCTTACAAAAAGAGAAATATAAATAGAAGCACAATGCTATTAAGATGATTCCGATTTGGATAACACTCATATCTTAAAAAAAAAACTTTACAGATGGACGTTAGAGACCTAATACTAGAAAATATGGTTGATATTATGCATCAAGACCAAAAAGAATGGATAAAGATAGAAAATTTTGTAGAGGTAATCCTTCACAGTAAAAAGAAGGATATAGAATGCCATTGACTCGCCGAAAATCTCTATATTAATGAACTGGACTTTTATATAAAAGTTAATTTACATACTCTAATGTACTTAGACCACGTAAGTCTTGTTTAAGTTTCTTATTTAGTCTTATAGAATGGAGTCGATATTATCGATCATTAAGATGAAGCTATTCCGAAGTAATATTCTAGGGAGGTCCCGGATTGAGCTTAAGCATTACAACGTGAAACAAAAGCATTGGTGAGTTTAGTCAGTAAGAATCTGACATATCCATCGTGTGCAAACCCTGGGCGGTGTTTCCTGTAGAATAGATTCAGTATGGGGCTAAATTATTAATATAAAAAAAATTTACCAGTGAATAAGGTTCTCATTACGCTCTCGTAAACAATTATTATTATTATAGATATAGATATTGTAGATATTATTATAAACATGTGCACTGTTGCACTGGAATTGTTTTGAGAATGAAGATTGTTAAAATCGCACTAGTATTATTTGAGAATTTCTCATGCGTACAAAGAAGGGGCATGGTTTATTTCTATAGCTTTTACTTCAAGTGTAATTTTTTGCGATTTATTTTTCTTGCGTATACTTGGTAAGATTATATATACTAGTATTTCTTAAATGAACGTTTCTATAAATGCAAAATAATATGCATAATATGTATATATAATATGTATAATAAATGCAATATGGCGAGATAAGGCGAATCATAGAATATAAAAAAGGTACTAAGTGTAAAATAATTTTTCTTATTTAAAAATTATATTTATTCAAATGAAAAATAATATCACCAAAAATTATATTAATATATTTCACCAAATATTCAGTGAATCTTCAATTATATATATTTTCCGTCAATTACATAGAATGTAAAAAGGAAGAATAGAGTTTTTGGTAATTCAAAGTGATTGGTAAGCACATAAGAAAGTACGAACACAAAGATAAGAATTTTGAACGGAAACGGTGGAGGTTAATTAGTTCGAGAGAGTGAGAAAAATGAAAAGATGCGTCGAGCATACGTATACAGAGTGTTAAAAAATTTCAGCACTAGTTACATAGTCTTTTCGTATGACTCGGTAAAAAATAGCCAATACGAAATTTCTAGAAAATATTCCTCGCTATTCATGATATTTCTAGTTCAGACCATGACCTTCACACCAAATTAACTTCAAGATCAGCTTTACAAATAAAAATTTCTATCTGACCGTCAATCCTTAAAGAAAATCATCTCCATAAAAGACATACAACGCTGTTTCATTCGCAGGATATGTTACTTACATTCAGTAAGTAAATTGAATGACTTAAATGTCCTCATGTCTTTTGGCGTTTATATTTAACTGAATTTCAATTTACAATAATTATGAAAGTACGCATTTTGAGACATAGTTCGATTATATATTTTTTTGTTTGAAATATTGTTATTGTTTTGTTAATCTGGCGTTAACTAAAAATTTTCAGTTTTGTCAATCCTTTAACTAATATAAGTAGCCAGTAGTAAAAATCTTTAGTGTTTTCTTGAAGTCAAAAATCTTGAAGGCAAATAGCCAAGTGAATTTTCAGACAGTGACTTGACCAATTTTGCACAATCGCTCTTTTAGAGCTTCGGCGATTTCCTTCATGACAAATTAGTCTTTTTTTTATATTTTCTAAGGTTAAAAAAAAAGATAAATTTTATTTAAAAGACAACATTGCCATTTAATTGACTTGAAGGCGATAGACAGCGTCAAGGTCGCCATGGAATAGCCAGTAATATTTCCTACAACTTTCATGTTGGCCATTTTTCACCGATGGAATGCGTTTGCATACTTTTTAAGTTAATCAACCGATCAGGCACCTATTTATTACTCTGTACAGGGCTTTCTTGACAAGTAAAACTGTCAAGGTGTAGAAACATGTTGCGTGTAATGGACATTTAGCGATTTATATCCTGTGAGTACGTCCAGTGAAGATGGAATTTTGTTATATTATCGCTTAGAACAAACAAAATCATACATGAGCTGTAGTTTAAATTTGACGGTTGAAGGGCATCTTTAAAATTCATTTAATTATAAAAGAAAGTTGGAATTGTACCTGCAAAGAATTATACAGAATTATAATTGTACATTAATCCGCTTCAATTTTATGCTATACGCAAGGCTTCGATAAAAATTAATAAAAACAAGAATAAAAACAACGGCAAAAACAACAAGAAAATTAATAATAATTATTATTATAATAAAAATAACTTATCCGAGGCAATATAAATGATATACACAAGTATAGCGAAAATCTCTAAACTTTGAACGACGATACAAGTTTTGAGATATCTCGTATCTTAACGATGAGGGAGGGTTGCAAGTAAAACCGGTCGAATCGTATATGTATATATAAAACTATTTCGCAACTTTGATTCCCGGCTGAAATCGAGGATTATAACTTTTATTCGCTTCCTATACGCAGAAGCAAATCATTTCTTGAAGACGCAGTGCTCGATAAAACCGGGTGACACGAATAAAACTGCACTGCATATATCTTTTTAAGTGACCACCTTAGCGAATTCTTTACAAGGTCGCATATCAGCAGCTTGTTACCATACATGCACTGTATCTGTATATTATATATAAATACACGTGTGCTTGTGTGTATAAACGGGTGCTAAATTCATAAATTAGAGCGGTTCGGGAGAAAGAAAGCCGAATGAGATTCTTCGCGCGTAAATACTTCTGCGCCCCTCTCTCCTTCCGCAAATAATCCAGGCGCGCGAGCTAAATACACACCGACGTTGTGCGACCGTAGCGTGTACAATTTATACGTAAATATACGTTATATATGTAGTTCTCTGTGCGCACGGGCTCAGAGTGGGTATAGGCACAATCGCCCCGAGGTCGCACGCGCTCCTCGCCGTGACAGCTAATGACACATATATGAACGCGCGCGGGCGCGCGCGCGTACGGAAACCGGGAACCGGCTCGACTGGAAACATCTTTCCCTCGCTCTTTCTATTTTCTATTAACCGGGCGACAGCCGCGGCGCTCCTCCGTCGCGGTCTTTCCCCGCGCGCGAATGCAGAGCGCGCGCTCCCTCGCGCGCGGCATCCAGCCGAAAGAGATATCGAACGATATCTGGCGCGCGCTCGCGCGTCGATTTCTTTTTCGCGATTTTCACTTTTCTTATAAACAAATTTATATATATATATATATATATATATATATATATATATATATATACATTTGCTAGCGACGCGAGTGTGGAAACATTTCTCCGATTGTTCGCTTCACTCGATACGGATCGGAGCGACATTGGCATGCGAGAGTATGTAGACAATTATATATATACATATATATATATATATATATATATATATATATATATATATATATAACGGATGCCCGCGGAAATCTATAGTCGCATCGCTACTACAATATATAATGATTTAGAAAGTTTTTACCGATTTCGGGAGATATTTTCTATGCACAAACTACACACACACACACACACACATATATATATACTACTACACACACACTACTATATATATATATATATATATAGACAAAAAAATTTTGTATTTTCGCATTTTCGCATTTATCAGGTCACGCGCATCAAGTGTAGGACAATTTTATTCGTTCCAATATTTAGGTAAACGATTTCAGTTGATGGTCATAACGATTTTCTATATGTGTGTGTATGTATGTATGTATGAATGTATGTATGTATGTATGTATGTATGTATGTATGTATGTATGTATATATATATATATATATATAATATGTATAGATATACATCATATATAAAAAGGGAAGGATGTTCGCGACGTTCGCAATTCCTTTTGTTTCCAAATCAGTTAATTTTGTAAGACTCCTGGGATTCCGAGAGCGCTGCACTTTCCTCTGACCCATTTCTGGAACTATATAGATATATATATACGACGCATCAGAAAGTTCGGTGTTATTTATCGTCGCAGCGCGCGTAAAGTGCGCATTATATTCCAATAAACGACGCCTCGTCATTCATCCGATGTACGCATGCATACAATGCCAGTTCCCAAATTTTCTACTTATTATATACATATGTATACACACTATTGTAAACGTAGTTTTTTTTTTTTTTTTTGGTTTTATCATATCTGTGACTTTCCGCTTTCGCGTGCGAACGAAGGAATGAAATCCTTTTGTACATATAAAAGATTAAATATAGAGACTGGCGCATTATGCGCAATTGAAAACGAATCGAAGAAACTACGAGTTCACGACGAGAGAGTCCTTTTATTAATATCGGAATACAATGCAACTTTTAACTTTCGCGTTAATTTTGTTGCGCATAAAATTGTTTTAATATATATATATATATATATATATATATATATATATATATATATATATATATGAGGCGAAATTAGCGAAGGTGGCCTGGTGTATTAACATTTTTCTCACACTTTTTACTGGGACGGACGTTAATAATTCATTTTGAACGAACCGAAATTTAACGTCGCGAAAATTTACAATTAACAGCACACAGCGATCCATCCATATGCACATTTTTACACGACCGAGAGCAATAAAGTCGACTGTGAATCGTTAGCAATGTGAATTTACGTGTGCGCGTGTGCGTGTCTGTGTGCGCGCGCGTTAAAAGCCCATTATCGATCCTTGATACGGCGCGGGCCGATCGGCGAACGGCTTCGAATTAATAACGAACGATCTCGAGTGTCCGCGTGTAAAAAAGCCACTATCACACATGTGCCCATACACTGGCGGGCTCGTTATTGCGCATCTCGCTCGACTCGATCCCGGGTGGGGGGGGGGGCACGCTGAGTCACATCGCCGGTCGCGCACTAGCCCGCTCCCTTTGGCCAAAAATTCGATATCCTCCGCGGGCAGCGCGCCGAGACGGGAAGACCCTCGGCCGCCTCGCCTGCTACGACATCTGTATATACGCACGCGCGTAGTACGTGGACGGGTGGGGCGGAGGAGGAGGTGGGGGAGGGGGGGGCGAACCTCGGAAACAATACTGTGTCTAAAATATACACGCTGTCTTCAATATATATGTAAGCGTTAATTGTTTTAACGCAATAAATTTTTCGTTTGAAATTTTAGTTTATTAAAATGCGTATCATGTTAGATATATATATATATTTATGTACAACAAGTACTTTTTAATGATCGTATAATGGATAGTCTGTGGTCGAGTCTGTATATTATATATGGCTTTAAATAGAATGAAGACAGAACTGATTTTTACCGGAAATTCTTTAAGAATGAATCACTTACATATATACTACATCAGCGTGGAATGCTTATGCAGAAAACGATAACATTATTACATATATATCGTTGACATATTCGGATGGTTAGTTTCGGTTATTTTCTGTACATACAAATATAACTATGTTATTTGTCATTACTATAAATTACAGTTAAAACGATATTTCTATCATTAGAAGTCGTAAATAATTGAATCATATATTTGTATAGATATATAACGACCCTTAATATTTTATATATATAGTAGTTGATTTTTATATCGTTATAATATGTTCTTCGATTCGATAATACATTCTAAATTAATGAAACTCTACAATTAATAGAAATATAAAATTTTAGTAAAATTATTTCAAACAGTGCCGAATAAAGCATAGAGGTTATCCGATAATGGCACAAGAATTGAAATTTAAACAATATAATACGATAAGAGATAATGATTTATTAAAAAACTTTAATATTTATCTCGCAGATTAAAGAATAACCTTTTTTTTTTACTTTTCCATTAGCAAAACATTGTATTACTTTTTTTATCTCTATGTTAAATCAAATATTATCATATATCGTTATATGCTATAGTTCCCGAATCAGTACAAGTGCCATCAGATTACAATCAAGATTATTTCTGTAAAATACTTACTAATCGATCGGCATTAAAGCGATAATTCCATGGGGATAAAATTCCGAAAAATTTTCTAAAAAACGCAATCGTCGCAATCCGGACGCAGCGACGCATTAACAAAACTTCCACGCGGGCAAGACTCACTGAGTTCGCCAAAACATTGACATCCCAAGGCGGCTAGGGGAATTTTTTTTTTCTCTGCCAACGAATGATAATCTTCACCTCGTTAAAGGTTCCGCTTAATCGACCGTTTGACGTCCATTCGCCATAAGACTGACTCGAGATATTACGGCTGTATGAGTTTCACGCGGAACATTTAAGTGTAGGTAAGTAATTTAAGTGAAAGCACGTAAAAAAAAAATAGAAAAAAAACACACACACGCAAAAACGCTCAATTAGAGTGTAATTTTTCATTATACCCGTAAAGAGTACACGGTACATCGATGGGAAATGACTATTGCGTCTCGTTCATTATTATCTCGTATTATGTCCCGTTTGATCGTTTTCCACTTTATTCACGGCCTTTTCCTTTTCCTTTTTTTTTTTTTTTTTTTAATGCATAGTTTCATAGAGGCGCTCGTTACACGAGGACGGGGATCCTGGGCCAGGTGCCCCACAAATGCCCTCATGGAAGTCCAGCACCGCGCGTAACGTCGTTCCCTCGAGATCGTGTGTACGCTCGTCGAATTATATAGTTATCGAAATACAAAATTTGCAGAATAACTGCCTTGCGATATACCTGCGAGGAAAAAAAAAATATATATATATAAAGGTTAAAAACGCACGTTAAAATATTAACTCTGATTTTTTCTAATTACAAACTATTTTTCGCAATTGAAAATATGCTCTGTTGACTAAAATATTATATATAACGGATGCTTCATACGAATTATTAAACGTATTTTGTTTAAACTTTGTTTAAACTTTTTTTTTGTTTAAACGAGCCTTTTAAAAGAGGCTCTAAAAAAAGGCTGCAGACAGGATTTATTTATCCTAATAATATGTGAATGCTCGATTCAGTCGTATTAAGGACACGAGCCTTTTATTTTCAATTAACTTAATTTTTGCATTTTCTCTGTTATTTTTCATCCTCTTACAGTCTGGCCGATCAATTTTTTCTTTCTTTCTTCCTTTCTTTTTTTTTTTACCTTTTATCGTTTTAACATAAACACTCCGTTCGAAATGTTGCTCTTCGTTACGAATAAATTACATTATAATAACTATACAATGACCTCAATTAAGGAATTTAGCCTCGAATTCAGCCTGACCCATATCTGAATAATTCCATCATCCAATAAATCAATTTATTGTGCACACATATAAAAGAGATTCCTCTAATCATTCTGGTCTTGAGCGCCAGTTTAATTTTATCGCACAGATATAAGAGTATTCGCTTAGAGGAGTAAATTAAATTGAGATATTAATTAACTCGGCTACAGAAATTTCATCCCTGAATAAAAGGATAAATATATCAATATGACAAATTTAAGCTAAATGACCCTATGCGGTTGCAAAAATAAAAGAAAAACATTGTAAATTCTATATATATATATATATATATATATATATATATATTTACTTATTTATTTATATTTATTTTATTTTATTTAATTGCATAGGAATAATATAATTAAGATATCGTTCTTGTTAATGTGTAAATATTTTAGTTCGCGCCACGTTTTATACGGGGGATAAAAGGTTTATGACGAGCGAATTGCATCTGGTAAAAATGAAATATTTTATGCTTCTTCCTGTATGCTATATTTTACGACATTGGTCGTGTAGAAGCCTATATTTACGCGGCCGTCCGTGTATTAACATGTTTTTATCAGTGGATTATTCATGTAAGAACCTACATATATATATATATATATATATATATATATATATATATAAGTATGTATAAAATATTTTTATTTAATTAATGGTTAAAACGTTTCAGTTTTCATATAGGAATTCCCGTGCACGAACCTTTTAATCAATGCTAAATAGTAAATCTGGTAGCGATTGTCTTAAAAATATCCATGAAACGATTTTACGAGACTTCTCCGGTATACATATTTATCAAAAACTTACAGAACTGGCGACTGTTTGGTATGCCAAATATCCACCAATAGATTAATGTCTAACAGCTTGTTGAGACGAGTAAATTTGACAGTATACGTTATAAAATGTAGCTTGGTTTGGAAAAACACAAATAAAGTATTTAATATTAATAACCCGTTAATGCCTCAAACTCAGATTCTGAAATTATTCTCAAAGTAACATTTCAATGTAAGATGAATTGGGAGCATTCTATGTACTTCTACTATCGCAGACGTCCCGAAACATAAAAATATTTATTATATTTATTATATTTATTATAATTTGTTTAAAATGTATTAAAAACGAAACTGCAATTTAGTATTTTCTTTTCTTTTTTGTCAATTCTAAAGAGTTTTTTGGCTTCCGGCTAGAAATTACTACAAAAAGAAAAACGGGCTACGTACTTGTTCAGTTGGCTCGGCGAGATTTTAACGTAAATTTAGGGAGCTAAATTAGCGCGCTTGAAAGGTGGATATATATATATGTTCCATACATACAAATTGGATTTCGGAGATCTATGATCGTGTCTTACCTCTCGTTAAAACCTCAAATCTTACTCGTTCATCGTCTACGTATTTTACAGTTGACCCGAATGAGCTTTGATTGATTACCTAAATTTTTTCAACATATTATGGCCATCACTATATCGTGTCGTGGCAAACCTCCAGTATTTGAGCTTTTCGATTTCTCGCGATTTCGATGGACTTGAAATTGAATTCCATTAATTAGCGTAAAAATATTGAGGCCCGAAATCTGACCCTGGCTCCGAGTTCAAGAGCAGACTGTCAATTCGGTTTTCTTTTTATTACTAAGTGTACGAAGTGTATATGTTACCGTTTGCAGACCAACATGGTTTGCTCATAATTTTTATTTCTATTTTTCTTTAAATTTCTGGTCAATAGCTTGTCCGTAACATAATAAATTAATTTTATTACATCAATATGCGATAATCAGAAAAGAACTTTATTGCATGCTTTTGATCGCGGCAAAATAATTTCTCTTATTCTAATGGTGTTTATTCATTTTCTAATTAGTCGTATAAGAAAAGCTATTAATGTTTCTCTCTCCACTAATAATCAAAAATATATAACGTTTCTGTACATAAAAATAAATGATAATTATCTATATACTTAGAAAAATTAGTTTATTCTTGAAAATTTAAAAAAGATTTAACAAACTCTTTTAAGCAGTGTAAAAGTCAAGAATCAAAATAAATTATTGTGCGATTAACTATTTATATATATATATATATATATATATATATATATATATATATATATATATATGAGGTCTAGGATGGCTCGACCGCTAGAGCGAAGGACTATTAATTCGGTGATCCGAGTTCTTCAAATCCCGGTCTCGGCCGATTGACACGAGCACCGCTGTAAATTCTTACATGTGCTTTGTTTACAACACATCGTAGGCCTCCGTCACTGATTAGCAGCCATATTTGGGAGCATAAATAAACGAACGTTAAATAATATATAGAAAACAATTGAATTGTACTTATGTCGACTGCCCATATACAAATTAATAATATTTTTTTATTGGTCTTACAGTCCAATCAATTCAATCTAAAAATAAATACAAAAAAAAATTAAAAATAAAAAAAAAAATCAGGGACTGATGAGAGCCGTAGCGAGCTCGAAACGTTGGACAAGTCTTCAATTAGGTAAGGGTGTTTGGGGACAGTCGGACTGCACTTTACTAACAAAGAATTTTTTCAGCTAATATTTTATTTTCAGATTAGTCTACGGGGTGAAGGTAAGCAAGGACAGTCTGACTGTCATTATAATTTTATTTTTAATTTTTTTTTATTTATGTTTATTTTTATTTTATTTTTAGATTGATTGATTGGCTGTACGACCAATAAAAAAATATTTATTAATTTATATATATATATATATATATTATATATATATATATATATATTATATATATATAAAATACAAAGTTTTGAGTTTGTCGAAAAAAATAGACGACTAACTTTGGCCGCAAGTCAATTTTCTGCAGTTCATTTAAAGTTCAACTTTCGGCTTTCCAATAAAAAAAAACTCCATTTTCGACACCAGATTTGCAAAGAGATAAAAATTATACGTTTGGATAGTGGAGCACACGCGTCCACCGATACTTGTTCTATAAGATTTCGCGAGAAGTACGATCTTATCTTTTTCCATTCACAGACATCCAAAAGATCCGACGAAGATAGTGTTTAGCGAAGCACGTTTCAGACGAGACTAACTTCGCGGGGAATATCCGTTGAGAATGTTTCCTTTCATCTTAGAGATCGTGTTCAAGGTCATTTAACTGTCTGATTTGTAATTGATTTTCAAATCACTGCAAGTTTCAATTGATTTCAAATGATTTTTAATTGATTTCAAAATCACTGCAAACGATTGAAGTAATAACAGTCTATAATAATACGTGTTATTTATATAACGCAACTGTAACGCGTGTAAAATTGCAGCGATACCTTAGAGTATTTTAACTTATTGTGCGTTTGCAATGATTATTTCTAGTAAAGATCAACGATTACGAACTCTTTTCACTAGTAATTTTAATTAGTTCCAAACAATTCCAACCTATTTGAACATATTCAAATATTATTTCAAGTACAGAATTATTTTGAAAACGATTGAAATGATTTGAAACTGATTTTCTGCTTTGTTGTTTTTTGTTTTTGTTTTTTGATACTGATTTTTTATAGTAGAATCGTCAGATCGGATATAAAAAAAATCGTCTCTACATTTATTCCATGCGTATTCTTTTATTTAAATGCTTTCGCATTTTTTTTCTCTGCACGGCAATTCGGCGCTTCTGCTCTTTCTTACAAACCCAGCCTGGACTTATAAAACTACCCGATTATCTCCGCATTCGTCGTCGTACATCGCTCGTGGTGCGCGGAAAAGTTTTGGTCGAACCTAGTGTGATGAACTTGATCGGATCGAATTTAGACTTTCATTGCACTTTTTTTTATTTATTTAGTTTTTTTTTTTCAATACGAAAGCTAAATCAACGATCCTTGGGACATGCTGGTAGCATTTCCTATTTAAGCTCGGACCCCCATATTTATCGTTGGCCAAGTATATACATCCCTCGATCGTATAAAAAATCTCCGACGAACATTATGACGATTACGCTTATATACCAATAAAAAGCACCGGACTTCTGGAAAAGTCAATTTCCCGCACTACTTCGATCTCCCCCGTATAATAATAAATAAATAAATATATATATATATATATATATCTATTCCGACCTTTCTCACCGTTCGAACTTGGGCAAATTACGTGCGATATACCCGTGTGTGTGTGTATATATATATATGCTGTAAAATTACGCCAGTTGACACATTAAGGTAGGGCTAGCGCGATGCACCGGATGCCTTTTCATTACGCGACGAACAAAGGAGCCCAAAGCGACTCGTGTAATCGCGCTTCCCCTCGACGCCCACGGCCCGCAACTAATGCGGGACCGAGAAGATAAAAAGGCCGACGCATCCACGCGCGCGCACCGCACGCGTTTAAAAGAAGAGCACAATCGCGATTTATTCATTAGGCGAGAGGGCGGTGGAGGAGAAGGTGGGGGGGAGGGGTGGTAGATAACCCGGACGATCGCGCTATCTGTCACGCGTGTTTACGGGCGCTCAGGCGCGCCTCGCCGTGGACTACGAGGATCTTGGGAAATTTTCGGAAAAAACCGGAGGCGCGCACTATCGCGCCCTCGCCGACTTCCGATGGGTAGGCGCGGCTGTCTAGTCCGCGCCTGATACCCGATGGATCCGGTGAGGTCGCGTGGCTTTTTCGTCGCCCGACGCTATTGTCATATATTATATATAGTTTGCGAGACTTGGCTGGGACCCGAGATCGGTCCGTTCGCTAACCCCCTCCTCCCCTGGTCGCCGCGCGGGGACGCGCGTGTGTAATAAGCTGCAAATATATATATATATATATATATATATATATGTAACCGTCTCAGGAAAATCGCTTTTTCTATATACATATAGTCTGTATTTACGTAAAGGCTTTTCGCCGGCGCGCTTATAATGATAATGGAGATGGGAACAAAGCGCGTCCGATGGGTGTGGGAGGGCGTTGCTGCCGTCGGCCTCGCGTCAGAGCTCCATCGCAAGTTCCATTTTATATTTTGTATTATGCAAATTGTTTCTGGAGCGCCGAGAATTCTTATTGTAGTTTTTTTTTTTTGGTTTGTAACGCGAGCCAAAACAGCAATGTTAATTATTAAAAGAAATTTATATGAATAATAAATTAAATTTACCTGAGAAATACAATTAAAATTATAAATTAAGATAACGGATTAGATAGAAAGAAATAATATTACCGTTGTGGATTTTTAAAAGAAAATCGAGTTACCGAGCTTTTCACATATTGGTTTTGGTTCCGGAAAAGCTAACTATTAATGGTCCATTATAACAAAATGTGAACTATAAATATAAATATATATATATATATATTTTTTTTATTTATTTATTTTTGTTCTTTTTTTATCAAAAAATAATTAAGCGTTATGTAACGTCTTATTGTATTGTAATGCAATATGTAGAAATTAGAATCTTTCTTCATAAAGGACATTATGCACAACCTTATATAGAAGCCAGAGAGTTTTTGCTGCCTTCTCAAAAAGTATGGATTTATCAAGATTTTCTCAATAAAAGTAGCAAGAAGTAAATGATTGATAAATTGTCGTTAAGAAATTAATTGTTTCAATGTCTGTTGAAACGCAGGCGGCTTGCCTTCTGAATGTCGTTTGGCTAAGACTTTGTAAATAGAAAAAACAAAACCTCATCGAAGCGATGGGCTACATCGACACGTTCCTCTCGGCGATTCTGCCAAATTTGAGGACTCTTTAAGATGTATCCGGTGATTTATTTTTAACAGGACGAAACTACAAATAAAAAGTATCGTAAATAAATGGAGAAAAACTATTATTTCACGTTTCGCCTTAGTCCACCAGCTGAACTGAGTCGGTAGGGTGGCAGTTCGTCAAAATTTTTTGACGCACGATATTTCCTCGTTATAAGAGCCCCCGATACGAGGGTATATAAATTGATTGCTGAACGAATATTTCAGTTGAGAACAAAAAAATCTCATTTTAAAGTTTGAGAATCGTTCTATCAAGTCGCTTATTCATATTTGCTTAAAGTAAAAAGAATTGCGGCTCATTTGTCAATTCGCGTAAAATAGCAAAATGTGGGTCTCCTTTATTTGTTTGGAAAGCGATACGACGGGCTTTTTGTCCTTTTCAGTTTCTATCAAGTGGCGCGGCAGCGCCACGAAGGCGAGTTTGAGAACCAGCGGCATGGCGCGGCCCCTACACTGTTTATTTCTAAATTGCGATTTCGAATTTTCAATCAATGAGGAAAATTATTTATCACTTCTTTATCGACAATTTTCCAAAGCATATCTACTATTTATGACCTAAGGAATCGTTTCTCGCCGGTAATTTTGGTTACAAATCAGTTTTTAATACAAAACTCCGAGTATGACTATAGCAAATGGTCGGAAACATTTCTTTTTTATATGTACAGCAATGGTAAATACGTAGAAAAAAGTTGAGCAGTGAGACGCTTCAAATTGTAGCAAAAGTTCAGCCAATTTCTATTAAGACACCTTATGTATATAGATAGCAAAAAGTTCAGCAGTAAGAATAACAACCTCGGATAATATACAGTACAATTAGGTGCAGTCATAACAGTGCATAATTTTCAATAAGTAAGGTTGAAGATATACATAAATACATCTCTTCATTTAGAAGTATGTAAAAAAAATTTGAAAAAAAATGTGTAATGTTTGAGAAACATAAAAATCTTTAGCAGTATTTACCGTTATTACAAGATTTTATGAGAATGTAAGTTAAATATGTAAGGATGTAAGTTTTTTTTTTTTTAAGTTATTTAAGGTCGTTGAATTTATGCTCCCAAATATGGCGGCTAATCAGCATCGGAGGCCTACGATGTGTTTGTAAACAAAGCACATGTAAAGAATTACAGCGGTGCTCGTGCCAATCGGCCGAGACCGGGATTTGAAGAACTCGGATCATCGAATTAATAGTCCTTCGCTCTAGCGGTCGAGCCATCGTGGGCTTCAGGATGTAAGTATGCATTTAGCCATTTGTTTTGATGATCCATTGTTCTAAGACGTTATTGCGTTACACAACTTATTTTATGTTAATCTATTTCGGAAGACTTTAAATAAATATTTTGTATAAATATTATTCAGGTATATGAAAAATTTTTTTGTTTTACTATGAAAAGATTTAGAATATAATTACATATAATTATTATGTATGTATTGTCTTAATAAATTACTGAATTTAGAAAAATATTTTATATTAAGTTTTCATAAAATACATATAAGATTTATAAGTAGTAAATTTCTTAATGTGCTAAGAACATTATATTATTATGTTTTCCTTTATCACAATCAGTAGGACATTTGACTATATCGGTGGACTAATTTTTAATTTAATTATAGAATAATTTTTGTGTTAATATTTAGAAATTTTGGAAAGTATATTATATAAATTTTTTATAAAATACACGAGAAGATGCATTTAAAATTCTTACTATGCTAAGAGTGCATCAAACTCGCCTAGCTATTTTGCTTTTGTTAAAAGTTACGCCTAATTTTCAACGTATTTTGGAATAAAAAACTAGTTTTAAACGTATTTTGGATTTGAATCGACATTTTAATGGTAGCTTTGTATCTAAAAAATTGACCATAAATTGTTACGCGAATTTTCATTATTTTGTTTCATTTTTTTATTCCATCCTCGCAACTCGCTGTCCGGACGACTAAATAGGCTTCAAATACAATTGAAAAATGAAAATTTACGACTATCCCATGTATGGTCGTTCGAAAAGGCAGCGAAACTGCCTGGACTCGTGTAGATAAGATACACACGGTGGCGAGCACGCGTCATGCGATTAATACACATTGTCTCGATCTGATAGTCTTCGCAAGCCAGCGGCTTTTATTGTGTACACGTGAAATCGTTCGCTACGAATCGGGGCGAGATACTGTGCGACTTGAGGTATAATTATAAAAGAGGAAAAATCCGTGAAATAGCCATACGAACAAATAAATAAATAGATCCTGTTCCGTTTCTGGATGATGATTTAGCAATTTGTAAATTTTTCTTTTTAAGACAAGATTGAAGTAAACATTAAACGGAGCTGTGGAGGGGAGTCGATTTCGAGCTTATAATTTGAATTTTGTTCAGCTTTGAAATTCTGAGTAAAAGCAAGCAGATAAAAACGGTGCACGTTAAACTTCATTTGGTAACTTATGGCCATTCAGCGTGCACTATTTCCCGTCCTAATAGATATTTATGGATTTTACAAAAGGGAACTGATTTCTAGAAAAAGAAAACATAATAAATCTGAGGCTTTGTAATTTCATTCTAACAAACAGTCTCGTTTGGACAACCTTTCTGATACGATTGAACTGTTAATAAAAATTTATCACTTTGATTGAAAGAGATTAGTTGTCAAAACAGTAAATATTTATCTGCAATTTTCTATAAGGCTTTTCATCCTTAAAATTCGTATGCAGAAGGTTTGCAAACTTTAAAAAAAAATCCTAGTAGGTAAATATATATATATATTTTATAAAAATCGAACGAAACTCTTTTGGCATCGAGCCAATCATGCATAGAACAGGCGGTTACAAGAATAAGGGATGCTTCGATGTATTATGTAAAAGGATTCTACTGAAATCGATAAATGCTTCGAAATAGCGCAACATTATTTGCGAGCGATGCTTTTTTACTTCAGTAGAGAATGGAAGCTTTTCGGCGGTTCCCGCGCGTGATTGAGTCCCTTATCTGGAAGTAAAATCGATTTTTTCTTTTATAACTTCACTGAATAAAATAGCTTGGTAAATATTTTTCTATCTATAAACTGTAGCCAATGGTAGTGGGATCTGAATGTTAATCTTTGAATGATAGAACACAGATAATTCAATATCGTTTGCGATAATATGTTAATTTTGCTTCGGCAAGCAATACAATATCATATTATAAAAAAATATAAGAACTTTTACTAAACTTATATTCATATTATTATTAAATATATGTAATAATTTGTAAAACAAAACTCTATTACAGGGCCATTTTAACATTTTTCTAGGTATGTGTGTTTTTGTAACCCCCCCCCTCCATCAGCGAGTTATTACGTTTATTGGTAATAGCCTAAGTCCCTAAACCTAATGAGCGTCTGCATATCGAGCAATATAATATAATCTAAAAAAATTATTTAATAAACAATTGACATATCTAATTTTTCGTTCTACATATTGAGGATTGTATAGAGCACACCGATTGTACAAGATCCCTGAGTAGCTGAGTTTGGAATTATTTGTAAACTGGCAATAATTCCCGAAATTTGAATTTTAAGCGTCCAAATTTGTTCCAAACCGAATGGGGTGATATTGATTACGTCCAGACTGAACTCTTATAAGTTTTTGCTCTCAATTATACATATAATAAAGATCGTTATAAAAAAAGACAATTGCCTCTGTATCGGTGCGCTGTGCGTCTATAACATCAGCCGAGAACCAATCGACGATAACTGATTGAGATGTATTATTCTGATTCTTGGAATATGGCATCGGAATTGAAAGTTTTCAGGAAAAAAAAATTCTCTGGCATTACCGTATGTGCAATTTGATTGGAAGGAAGTATAATAATTGTGTAAATAGGAAAGTATATGATATTTTCCAAATGGGAGAGCATCTTAAAATTTCACAGGGCTCATTAATCAGGTATAACTACCTTCTTCTTGGCAAATGCAATTCAGCGTAGATTTTAATTTGCCTCGGGCACTTAAGCTTAGAGAATGATTCTACTTGATTATAACCATGTGTGGCAGCTTAAAGTAATTATAAAATTAATTAAATTATATATATATATATATATATATATATATATATATATATATATATATGTATAATTAAACAATTGATATGTCTTTACATAAGTTTCTAACACTGGTGTGTCACATTCCCAGACTATATCTATGTCTGGTAGTACTATTAGAGCTATACCATACATTCTTTCACGCCCCTTTTCATCAATGCATTATATAATTATGTAGAATTTGTCACTGTATTACTGTGATAATATTTCTACAAGTTATACTAAAAAAAAATTTTTTCCGACCGTGTACGAAGCGATTGCTTCGAATGTCAGAATGTCTAATTCCATAATAGCGATGTGGAGAGAAGATAAAATGGTACAATGGAATGTATACTTATGCAATAAATATGTAGAAGAATTCTCTTAATGTATAGTTATGCTGATGCTTATATTCGTTAATTCAAAAACATTCAAGTACTATTGCAAATATGCATATATAATCATCATTATTTATATGCTGATTGTATATTATTTTTTAAAGAATATCCAGCATAAGAGCTTCCAATCTCAAAAATTTTTATTTCATTTTTTCTTCTAAACTAATACATTATCTTACGATCTTTTTCTTATTTTATATCGTACTGTTAAAACTCCTAATTCACCAGAAATGATATGTATACGTAGATATATCTGTATTTACGTTTTCAAAATGACATTACAAAAAATTTCGTCTTCATAAAGCCAAAATCAAAGACTCGTCGTTATCCGTCACTTTCACTTTTCAAAACGCACGGGCCTCGGGGACGCGGATGTCGTTCGTGTACAAGTACGTTAGCGCGTGAGCAGCGACGGCACCGGCAGCCGCAGCATAAGCAGCAGCATCCTGCAGCAGTCTCTCAGTGTATATATATATAATATATATATATAATACACACACACATACAGAGCTGCTCTCTCGGATCGATCGGGCTTTCGTTCTTCTCTCTCTCTCTCTCTCTCTCTCTCTCTCTTCCACTCGGGGCTTCTGACTCGTGCACCACACCCAAAAGCCCTCCTCTCGGGGGGCGACTATCGCTTCGTGAGTCACCCCGTCGCGCCGCCGCCACGTCGCTCTGTTATATAGAACTGCAACAGTGAGTGAAAGAGAGAGAGAGAGAGAGAGAGAGAGTAGACAGAGGGCATTCACCACTGTACGTGCTCTGCTGCGTCCTCCCTGAAACACCTCCTACACCGCATTCATTTCTTTTTTTTAGATTATATATATATATATATATATATATATATATATATATATCCTTCACGGCGATACGCTCATATGTAGCTATTGATGCCTCGTTGACTCCATTAGGCTCCTGTTTTTTTCTCTTTATATATAGGTGTATATAATGTACACGTATATACGGTCTGTCTGATGCGGTCACACACCGGCCGGAGAATGGATAATTTATAGTTTTTTTTTTTATTGGTCTGCTAGCTGTTCGTTATAGATATCTGAACTGGTATAAAACGATTGTTATTACACGAAGGAAGTCTGTTATAGAAAATCAAAAGGATTTTGTACAATTTATACAAAGTTGGGACGATCATCGCCCTGGGACTTTTGATTTATTATAAAGAATATATATATATATATATATATATATATATATATATATATATATATTACGTGCATTTTTATGTTAATACGTATAAATCATACGTATGTTACTAGAAATACTCGAAGTATAATGAACGAGATTAATATCGTAAAAAGGAAAGAATGTTTGAATTTCAAATTTTATACTCTCGAAATACTGGAACGCCAATATTCTTCAACTGTGCGCAGACGTAAAGTTGTATTGATTATTTTCGAGCTGCGTACAAGATACTCGGAGGCATATATTATTATTAAAAATTGCGTATTCAAGCCTCGTCCATTCTTTAAATTCATTCAAGTGGAAATATTAGCGATTTATCGCTAACCTATTATTATCTTCCACATATATATCAAGTTAACATTGATTTATAAAGGTATAAAAAAACAACACTGAATATAATTAACAACTGGAGCCGTATTTAATGCTAGATAAGAATATATTGTTAACTATATGAAATTTGTTAATCTTGGATGGGCTATCAAATATATCCTGTGAAGATCCTATGTGAAATTTAGCCCTTTCAAATTTTTAGGGCCTTAATACTCTCTCATTTCCAAAAAATATATACTACACCTAGTATACGTTATAACGTAAAATTATTCCAATTTCCATAAATTAAAGTTAATATTCTGCTCAATAACCGAATTTTTACGAGAACCAGTATTTTTCACATACAAATCGAAAATTTTAAGGAACTACTTCAAGCTCTTCGTGTGCCAATTTAATATGACACATACGAATCTTATTTAATAAAACTTGAATTGATATTGTGATCCCATAAATAAGTATTGTGATCTCAAGATATGATACTTTCTTATTTACCACTAAGTAAGTATATATATCTTTGATTAAATTATATGTACTATTTGTAGTTAGATGATTTATATTAAAAAAAAAATACTCTGGACGGCTTTAAGGGAAGCACTAAAATTTGTAAACTAGAAAATACCACAATTGGAGAATCGCAGAAGTTTAGCTGCAAATCCTAAAATTTTGTAGGGCTCATTTTGGCGGTATTCAAAGTTACGTCGCTCAATGTGAATCAAATTGATTACTCATATACGATAGCCCCCCCCCTCTCTCTCTCTCTCTCTCTCTCTATTGTTAATCGTGTAAGAGTACACGATAGCTTTAGTCAAAGGAGGCTGTAAAAATTTTTACTTAAATTTTGCTATTCCGTAATTTACACTTTTCCAATTATTAGGCAGTACTGATTCTCAATTTGATTTATAGATTATTATTTGACAGTCATTTACAGACTAAGATTAATTCTCATTATATAATACAAAAAAAAGTATTTTAAATACATGCATTCGATTATTTCAATTTTTTCACTTGAATGATGATAAAGCATCTGTAATTTTTAGCACTGCAATTTTAAGGCCATGGATGGATAAAATAATCTTACGTCCAACCTAATTCCTTGAAAATCATCAACTATCTCGAAACAATTAGTCGTAAAAAACTAATTGAACAGAGGTATTTTCGTCGTCGAAAAACGCTCGATATAATTACATACGTCCCCAGTTGTCGTACGTCCAATGTGCCTTCATCAAACGCAGGGTTCCTCGAATTTTTCCGGATTGCGCGTGCGTGCATCGGCCAACAGCACTCGTACAAATTCAAAGTAACAGAAATGCGCGATCGATCGTCGTGCAATAATATCCCCCCCCCCTCCTGTATTGTTCCGATAATATTATTGCGATGCAGTTGCTGCGTTGCCCCTGTCGGATTCCCCCTCGTAACTCGCCGGTATTATATGTATAGAGCACGAATTACCGAATCGTCGACGGGAAAACGAGGTGGGGTGGATGGGGGGGGGAGGGGTAGAGCTGGGAGGCTGGACGACTTTTATGCGGCCTTCAAGGGGGCTTTGACGAGAGACGCCCGCGACTCTATAGATGAGCCGTCGATCGGGCGTTGAACGCGGCGAGGGGTGAAGGTGGCGGGGGGGGGGGGTCATCGGAGCACGAGCGAGGTGGACACGCGCCCGGGGAGTTTCGTGTGCCGTGGGTTCGAGCTTCGAAAAGGGAAAGGCCGGCGAAGCGCGAGGGTCGCTTTCACGGAGCAGGGTCGTCCGCGCCGGATTCGGCGCGCAGGCGCGCTGGAGTTTGACCCTGTGGCGCTGGTCTCGAGGTTATGGGTGATGGTGTGCGTGTGTGTGTGTGCGCGTGTGTATGTGTGTGTGAAGAGAAATTCCTGTGACGTGGGTGTTGGAAATTGAAGCTTTCACAGGTGAGAGGACGTGGGAGGAAGAGAGGCAGAGATACAGTGAGACAATTTGACGTCAGGATGACTGACTGATTTCCCTTTTCGTCTTACTGAACTCTGGAGTGTTAGTTGTGCGAGCCGAGGTGGGAGTTTATATATAATATACATGTATATAAAGCGATGGGTGGAGAGATTGGATTTATTCATCTATATAGATTTAGGCTGTGAAAAAAATAACGAATTTCATCGCGTCTTTCTATAAGATTTCATGCTGTTAATGTTGTTAAAAAACATACATCTTATTATACATACTGCTTGGAAGATGATATAAATTATAATGGAACACAGTAATAAACAGGTTTCACAATATATTGTTGGCAAAATATTCCAATATTATTTAACACTGAAGTTAAAATGTTTAATTTTACTAATAGCTTAAATTGACTATTGTTATTATGGTTTTATATGACAGTTTTATAAATTTCTTGAATAGTAATACTGTAAGTAATTTTTTAATTTTTTATCGATACCTGAGCCTAACTCGAAACCAAACCAATTACTATAATAATTGAATCCTCGCTCCAAAAAATTTTAACTCAAAATGAGAGAACATCGGATATGGGTGACGAATTTGGTCCAGATTAAGTGTGGTATGTGGTTCCTCCAAAATATACCTTGCAGAGCTTTGGAACGAAAGATTCTCTCATTACAATATGATAAAGTAAGATACTTTCATTACAAGCTGCTACTTTCTAATTTGCGACCTTGTACTTTTCTCTAAATAATTTTCATCAACTGTGTCGTCAGCTCATCAGAATTTTTTAGATTCAAATTTCTACTTTTACAATGAAATTTGAAGGCAGAACAAACATTTTAACCAAAACAGTTCTGATGCACATATGTTCACGTCTGTATCGTGAAATGTATTCAGTTTATTATTTTGTTGCAAATGAATTTTGGGAATAATTACACGTATTAGCATAGGTCGGGCAATCAACCATTGCGCGTATATTAAATATAACTTCAATATATAAGAACTTAAAAAACTATAGATGAAAAGAGACAAGTTCGTTATAACTTTTTTGTTTGAAATATTATGATTTCTTTCAAGCCGCTACTAAAAGTTCATATGTTCATTAAAAGAATTCAACGGGCTTTACAGTATTTCAAATTTAATCAGAGCGAGTAAGTAAGAAACTATCATATCTTAAAAATTGAAGAGTTTCATGTCCTGAAAGTGAACAAGCCTGAATTTAGAGATAATCCATGTCTGATACGATATTCTTTCCATGTTAGATTTTAAGGAACAAAATTCGAACCGAAAATTTAAAGTACAGTACAAAGCTAATTCGAGCTTTACGAAATGACTCACCGGCTGAAAAAATGATTATAACATCTGAAAACTGAAAAACAAAAATCGCCTCGTTCATATTAGAGATATGCCATAGGTTTTCATATCTCTTAGCGATTGGCTCAACATATATAGTTAATGTTTTGAGTATGACACATGCCGTCGCCAGTCTCGCGCCGGAAGATTGAAATTTTTCGGAAAGAAACGTCGAGTATAATAGTCGCAGAAACATTATCATCGATGTATTAGACAATGGAAGTATTGCGCAAAAAGTATCCACAATGAAAAAAAAAAAACACACACACACACACACATCGAAGTCAAGTCTACGTTCAAATTCCGGCCCGATTGAGGGAAAACACGAAACAAAAATTATCGTTCAGGACACGCACTAATCTGATTTCACTTCCTGTGGCTGTTTCCTATTCCCGAAACTCTCGTATCAGTTCTAGTGAAACACGCTGTAGAATCGATCGGTAGCTTAAAAATCAATTGGCCGATGAAAATGTACAAGCCATCTCCGGTAACACCTAAAAAAGTTATACGAAAAATTGGATCAATTGTTGGCATAATTTTATCGACTGAAAGAGGAAACTATTCCGAAAGCGCTATAAAAATATATTTTTAAACTAGTTTGTATTTAGTTGTATTGTTAAAATTAGATAATGTTATACAAATTCAAAAGATTTTGAATCTTATTTTCTAATTTTTATTTACAAAGTAATTGCAATGATTTTATCTAATCCTATACGTATGTGATATTAAACAGTTTTATAATGATCTGTTAGCAAGCGTTCGATAGCTGGTTATTTAAACTAATGTCTCGATAACTTTTACTTTTCACTGGTGATATAATGGAGAACGTGACCGTAAATACACTCGACCAATTAACATTTTCGACACGGTTATTGAATTTTATATAGATGGCTCCATTTGCTACAACGACTTATAACTTTACTTCTTGAGTTTTTTTTTGTTTTTTTTTTGTTGGAATATTACATGCCAAATATACTTGATAGAATTATAACCTATTATGCATGAATTTGACGAATGAGATGAATGTATTCAACTTTAAGATCTGTCTTTAATCTTCCAAAATCAAGCTAATTCCATATACAATCTGTAATAACTCTTAGGTACACATATTCGAAAAATGTTTTATGGAAGGTGCAAGTGTCTTATATGTTTTTTGAATAATTATATTGTTAAAGTAACATATATGCTGTTCATGGAGGTATCGTTGAAATGTACTTTGCAAATCAAAAGAACATTTCTGACATGCACTAAAGCAAAATGCTCAACAGATTTGAATTTGACAATTCAAATAATAATAATAATAATAATAATAATAATAATAATAATAATAATAATAATAATAATAATAATAATAATAACAACAAGAAAAGAAAAATCTATACGAGAGGCGTACAATTATTTCCAGAATTTTGTTTTATTTTTTTTGTGGATCTACGGGTCTGGATAATTTTATGAATGAATAATGATTATAGGCGACGATTCCGTATAAATTCCCCTCCCCCCCTCAAATATTCATTACGGCGACTTCTTCGAAGGCTCGGAATCGACGTCGACTATAATGTAATAATTCGTATGTGCCCGTCTCAGTTTTTTCCGTGCGCATGCAGCACGCAACGCTCGCGGAGTTATCGAGCGGCTCCGCGGGCGTAGTCAGGGGAATTTCCCCCTTCCCCCCCTCTCACTGACTCAGGCTCTCTCTCTCTCTCTCTCTCTCCTCTCTCCCTCTCTCCCTCTCCCCCTCTCTCTCTCTCACTCGCTCTCACTCCGTACATTAAATCTATCGCGCGCATCGGTGTATACGCGCGTGTGTATATATATATGTATGCGCCGAAAGGCCTCGGACGAAGCGGTAAAGAATGCGCGCGCGCGCGCGCCGTCGAGGAGGTGAGGATGTCCTCGTCGGTATTTTTTCGATGAAGGGTGGCCGAAAAAGGAGCCGCTGCGCGCCCGGCTTTTCCGAGATTAAAACGGAAGGGAGATTACAGCGCGAGGCGAGGAAAACGGCGATTATTGTACGTGTGTCGTGACGACGACGACGACGACGACGACGGTGGCGACGATGCTGATATCGATAATGAGAGTAAAACGGGGAAACGAATGGGAGGCGAATTTTTCGCCGCCGGGTGGATACGGAACTCGATATACAGCTTCGGCGTGCTAGCGTCTCTCCCGAGCTCATTTTCTAACCGGCACGTATACACTGCGCGCCCGCGTGTAAATTTTACGGCTCCGACGACGTTTACCGTTCCCGTCGCGTCGTCGAAGCTATATATATATGTACAAAAATGAAATTCCAAAAAGCCGACCACCAGACAACGAGCAAATAATTATCGCGTATGAATATAATGCGCTTCGAGTCGAGCTCGCTATCGGTCTACGTACGTGTACTGACGTAAAATCCCCTTAAGGGTTCTCGTTTGGTGCTCATGAATTTTCATTATTTTTTTTCCTTTAATTCAATCGCGTTAAAAATTTATTTTAATTAATAAATTTAAAAGCTTATGCTTATTTTTTATTATGTGTGTGTGTGTGTGTGTGTGGTGTGTGTGTGTGCGTGTGTGCGTGTGCGTGTGTGTGTGTATTAATTTTGATCGTACACAAGCGATCTCTTACTACTTATCGGGGGGCAGGCTGAGGGTTTTTTTTTTCAAAACGTATTTTTCTTCATGTAGATTAAATTTTCTCTATATATGGTTAATTTGATGATTGGTTAATTTCGTTTCATTCTACCAATTGTTGAACAATAAACTACTTTTTCCTGGTTTTCCTCATTAAAGCAATGGGAAAATTTCATTTGTTATAAGATTTCGTGTAAACAGAATCGAATTTAAACGTCTTTCAAATGATATTTCCCCCTTCATTATCCCGATAGCACTGTATTGAATTTTTTCATTATTCGCAAGAGGGCCATTTCACGAGTTCATTCGTACCCTTCCTGGAATGGAAATTTCTTTCCACCTTTCCTCGCTACCTCGGGTCGTCCCGATCGCGCGGCATCTAGTACATCCCAAACATTTTAAGAGCGACCTGAGGCTACCGATAAAATCTGCCGATCCTCGCAGTTTTGTCGATGTAATACGCGACGACCCAATATTGCCGATCGAAAATCGGCGACGCTTATAAAAATCGGCACAGTCAGTGTCCCCGTAACATTATTTAACCCTCCCCCCCCCACACACACACACACACACACACCACGGTGCATATGTTAAAATGGAAGGTATACAACAGCAATAGCAACAGCAACAACGGCAGTAACAGCAGCAGAAGCTAATACTCGTCGTGCAACGAGGTCGCCAACCGTTGCGCAACGCGCGCGGCGCGCGCCGGCGGGCCCCCAACTGGGGCAACCGGGGCATGAGAGCGGCGTCGGGGAGGGGAGGGAAAGGGGGGGGGGTGGGGACTCGCTCCGATGCATCTCCCTCTCGAGCGCCGCGTGCGATGCGGGATACTTCCGCGCGCTCGCGCCCGCCTCGCCTCGCCTCGCCAAGCCGCGGCCCGCGTGTGCCCGCGCGCGTTTGAACGTAGCCAAATACGGGCAGAGAGCTGCGAGCGCTCCCCGCTTCCGGAATCGGCGCGCGGGTCGGCCGATTTGATCGGCGCGGCGAGACGACACACACACACACACACACACATAATGAGCCGTATACATGTGTGCGCGTACGGAGATTCTGCAGCCAGCGGCGCGCAACGCCCTTGCAATGGCGCATACAGTCCCTTCCTTCGAGGTTTGACGATTTCACATGGCGTAATATATATATATATATATATATATATATATATATATATATATATATATATATATATATATATATATATATATGGTAAACTTTACCGGTTTTCCTGGCCGTGTATATATATATATATATTGATATATACACTGCAATGGCTTTGACTGGCCAATTTCGCGGCTATACTTGGTAATGCGGCGCACGCGCGTATATTTTGGATTGTTCGCGATACCCACGTGTGTGTTTTCGTGTGTGTCTGTGTGCGCGCGCGCGCTCTCACGTATGCATGTATACGTATATGCTTGACCGAACCTTTATTTTTTCTGAGGTTCGGTACAACAGTAAAATAGTAAAATAGAAGGCGTAGCAAACATTAGTTTCGTTAACGCGGATATTGGTCAGCTGACGTTGATATGTATTGGCCATAAAGAACAAAGACTATTTAGATAAACGATTCGAGAGCTGAGAGTTGATCGGTTTATTCAATGATCTCGAGGCTTCTCGCGCGCACACACACACACACACTGTTCGATATTAAATCGCAATCGAGATGTTTATATAACGAGGTTTTATAAATGCTAAATATAGATAGCATAATCATATATGTTTTAACATTATCATACGTGAATTCACTTATAGTATGCTTCAATGGAATTTTTTAAATTAAATCTTCCTTATATTTCGAAATTTACAGAAAAATTGATATAGCATTTTATCATATGAGGTAATTGTATCAATTAATGACTATCCAAGAGATGCGCGTTCATATTAAGTTTTTCAACAGTTGAAATCTCCGAATGGCAATAGCCCCCGAAATTCGTTTGACTGTATAAGCAAAACTTTATTATTAGGAGAATGTATGAATTTCATGATTAAAATGCATTAAATTTATTAATTTTTTTATAAAATACGCTTTTAACCTGGAAACACTCGGTGAAATTTCTTTTAATGTAAAATAAAACTTTCGCCGATATCAATGACTAGTATAACTTGTATAGGAAATCTGTATATAATTTTATCATCCTCAACATTTAAACTTGAATAAGGCATATATTTTTAATTGCTATTTATAAGTATATTTATATAGGGTATATATTCCGAGGTCAAATAAATACTGTATCAATATCTCTCTATCTCTCTCTCTCTCTCTCTCTCTCTCATTCTCTCTCTCTCTCTCTCTTTCTCACTCCCTCTCTTTCTCCCTCTCCCAGCTCCCTTAGTGCGTATGCATATGCGTATGTGCGCGTGTGCGTTTGGCATATTTCTGCTAATTACATAGGTTCAACTTGGTTCAATTTTAAAATTGGAGCATATATTCAGCAGTTTATTCCTCGAAAGCCCTCCAACTGCCCGTAAATAAAGCGCCGAGCACACGACCAAAAGTTTAAGCGCATTTTTCTCGGAACGGCTTTTTTGCGTAATTGTATATGACATAAATAACATGGACAATTGCGAATAACTTGAAATTTTAACGTCATCTCTTTCGTTGAACTATAGAAAGCCGCGCACGTTTAAAAGCGCAATATTTTTAAAAGTCTGTGCATATTTCTCTGCGAGCGTATTCTTATACGTTTATTGGCGGGAATTTTTCGTTTTATCAAGACCGCGAAGCACTTTGAAAGAGGGGCAGAATAATTTACTATTTTTTTTTTTTTTTTTGCCTTATGTACATAAATGTACGATAAATTTTATTAATAAATTACTTTTATTAGGCATATTATACAATTTGGTCGCAACTTTGGATAATATGAAGAGTTTTTTTAAAGACATTGTGAAGTCCAGGTATAGAAAGATTCTAATTTTTTTTCAATCTTTTCTTTAAACGATACGTATTGATAACAAAAAGCACCATATAATTATATAGTTGATAGCGGCTGTTGACGCCAGTTGAATTGTTGATATTTTGATACGCAAAGAAAATAACAATCATTTATTTATATTTTTAAATCTCACCATGTTTAACTTGTTTTTACTTACTACAATTGTGATTCTAGGCATTTTTTGAAATTTATTTGTATTGTGTATCAAAATTGGATAATAAATAGATCGAAGACAGCAGAAACGGTTAGTTTTATTATGCAGACTTTTGAATATCAATAGCTGTCAACTAGCACAGGTATCATACAATAAATCCATAAGAAATTATTTATTTCATTACGTAATAATATAAAGAGCGAAAAAGACTAAAACATAAACATAAACTCAATATATAGTGCGACGTAGTACAAATAAGTGGTTTATTGATTAGAAAATCCGAAAAATTAATATGTGATTGTTGTGAAGTTGCACTATATAAACTATAACACTGTAGTATAGCTACCAAGTGTATTTAATAATAAATTTTAAATTATGAATCTAAATTGAAGCAAAATTCTAAATTAGAAAGTTTTAATGTTTATTTATGCAAATATATAACTTCACTTTTGTTCATTAATATTTTGATCAGGGTGGGGCGATGGCCTGGGGCATAATACTCAGGGTATAGTCTCTGTAGATGAGAGTTGAGGCGAAAGCCATCAAAGTGACTCTAAGAATTGAAAACTCTATGGGATCGAAAGCAAGCTATAAAGGCTAGATATTCTTCACATGGACATGGCAAATTCAGCGATACCTTATGCGTACAATTTATGTTGAAAAGAAAATATACAATCGGTGCAGCTACGGTAAAGGATTAGACGGATAACGAATGCTGCGTCACGAGTGATGGCGAAGTCTGGTTTGTAGCGCGGTTTACAGATAGCTCTGTGAGCTCGATGGAGCTGATGGGGGAGTATGTTGAGAAAAAAAGGTCAAAGGTAGGGATAGCAATTAGATTGGGACATCGCGCGGCCTTTATCAAGGCGAAATTAAGGAAGGCTATTTGTTCGACAGCTCAGGATCTAGCCAAGAAGCTAAGTCTAGAAGGTATCATAGCATCAACATCTACTGACAGAGAGTCGGATCAATTTGACGATCCTTGACAAATCCAGCACTGCTTCTCGAATGGTTTGAAACTGCTTTGTGGCAATTTTACAATACTGCTGGAAAGTCATAGATTCGAGACAGTGGCTTTGGATCACAGGCTGTGCAGTGGCATTTAGCGCAATGCGTGCGTAGACAGACTAGCTAAGCTAGAAGCGAGGAAAAAGTTCATTGGACTTGAACCTGTGATGGGCATTTCCAGCCGTCACGTCGATAAAGGATTAAATAATTGGCGTTCGTTGAGAGTCAGTCGATATGGAATGTGTACTATCGCTACCGTCAGGCCAAGACGCTATGATGGGTGTACATTTAAAAACTAAAAAAATCAGAAGAGCTGCTTAAATTAAACAGGAAGGCGTAGTGCGATTAACTACAGAAATCCTAATTGCTCATGGTCGGCTGCGATATCATTTATATAAGATCGGACTTTTACTGATCCTATTCTGTCGTTTCTCAGGAGAAGTGTCAAGAAACTTATCATGTTACTCTGCGATTGCCTAGTGTTAGGAATCAGGGGGGGTTCGTTTCAGGAAGACCCTTTATTATGAATCAAGATGATATTTGAGTATAAGCTGCCCAGAGATGATAATCCTATGGATTGGACTCTAGTATCTGGTTTAGTTCTGAAGGTCAGTTTAGTAGGGGACAAAAAAAGGTTTATTTAAACGTCAGAGCCCAGGGGCTAGTTCTTTGTTCCCGAGCCATACAAGATTTACAATAGAATACTATAATCAAACGCTTATTATATTGGTATTTGCACGGAAAATAGGTCTAACTAAAATTATAAAACCCTGATATCTGTAGAACCTTGTTATTCATGCTTTTCCCAAAATCGTAAAATCACAATATCGCTAGAAATTTCTTATGGTGTATGAAAATTAATTCTACTTTGTGCTTTTATATGGCTTCTTGGAATTGGTCAATGCGAAAAAAGGCAATCGAAGTAATATGTATACAATTTAGAGTGTCATAAATAGGAACTGATTTTAACTTGTTGATTGTGATGGAAAGTAAGCTAGCGCAACCTTAGATAAATATAATCATAAATTGACTAAGCTAAAGTATTTGGTTCATCATGCAACTTCAAGAAAAGGTAGGTATATTCTATTACCCTGTCTACAAATAATTCAAAAACTTTTGTGTGATAAGCATGGTTCAACATACAAAATAAAATTATGGGACCTCAAATCAAGGCATTGCTATAAAATAGTACACTAATGTCCAAACCCAATCAGTTTTACATCTAGACGAACAGCTAAACTCAAGAAACAACAAAAACTAACAATTAATTTCTTAGATGGTTGATTTCTTAGATCACAATCAACAACTATATAGTAGTTTTTGTAAAACTTTTTACAATGTTTTATGCATTCTCCAACTTCCATAAGAATTATATTATAATTAAAAATACATAATTACAACGTGATACTGCTAGTCTACAATTAACGCATTGGCCGTGGCATTGGCCAACATTAGTCCCTATAATTATGCCGCAAGAGATCATCTCAATGATTTGAGCTCTCTCACTTCAGATCTAACGATTAAATCATTACTAAAAATGCGCAACTTATTTTACTGAGATTGTAATTCGGTAAAGCACAGCTAAGTGTGGTTTTTTAATGATAAATTCAAACTATTTATAATTACATTATAAACTTACATCAATAAATTGAATTTAGAGATTAAAGTAATTGTTTCATGATAGCATAACTCTTGTTCTCACGCTTGTATCTATTTCGTATCTAGCGTACCAATTGCTATATGAGGCTGTAATTGTATCCCTTATAGTTCACCCTCTATAGGTACAAAAAGATGAAGTATACATATGAGCGTATCATACGTGATATTTGATTGTTTCATTGTGCTAGAGAGAAAATACAAGAGTTTCTTTTTCTCATTGACGGTGGAAAAATGTAGGAACCACGAAGCAATTAACGGGTACCCGGATAGGATATTATCATAATACCATCTCCTGAAATACCAAAGGCGCAGTTTCGAATGGGTTGTTCCTTATCCCCATTCCTGCTTCGTCGTTGTTTAATGGAAAGAGAAATAATCTTTTCGTAGCTTCTTTTATTTCTCTCGCGCAGATTTCCAAACAACTGCTCATTTGAATGCTGGCTCTATACTTCTTATATCTATAGTGCTTTTAGTGGTCTCTGAATAGTTAAGCACTTCCTATCATCTGATTCATAAGAGCCACCTGTAGGCTACAATCTGCTACAACCTGCAATGCATTACAATCACGGCACAGATAGCAGCACGCATTATACAATTCGTGATTGCCTTCTCAGCGCCTTCGTAGTGTCTTCGTCTTGACATGGGAGTATGGAATACGGTATTCCCTAAAGCGCATGCATCATCAATTATCTTGGAATTGCGCGGTTGCGCCAGTAACGCCGACAAGTGACGAAAATAAGGCAAAGCCTCAATTTTAAGCTTCAATTTAAAATCGAAGGTAAAGCTCTAAATGATCGCATGGCGTGTGGAAAGGTATGCCAAATAATATAAAATTCTTAGTGTAAGAAATTTCATATATACCCGAATTCAAAAAATGAAAATGAATTCATAAAAATTATTCATTTTTTGCAAAAATTTGTAGATCTAATAACGAATGTAAATTTTGGTGATACGCGGTAATTGTAAGCTTTCCAAAGAGGTATTAGCAACAAAGATAGACATGGATAGAAGTGTAAAGCCCATATATAAAGTGTCGCATCCCCGAGGTAAGTTACTATCCCGACATAAAGATGGCACAACCGTTTAGTACCACGATGGTAATAGTTTTTTTGCATACTGCCAGTCCCTATTTTACCACTTCGCGTATCGATGGGAATTACAATATTTTCATTGATCTTACATTTATTTTATATCGTTTATCTAATTTTATTAACATTTAACAATATTGATCTGCACAGTATAAAAACAAAAATTATTCATCGATAAAATTTTACAGTCTATACTGTAATGTTAATAAATGAAGCTTTATTGGACAATAACTTTCAATTTTGTAACTACATACATTTTGAATAGTTAAAAATATAAATACATATAATTTATAATTTATTAAAAGTGAATTATAGATAACAATTATATTTAGCAAGATATTATTTATGTATTTGAACATATTATATAATATTTTTTGAAGGATTGTGATTTAAGAGTTCAATTTTCGCCCTCAAAGAAATAGGAAAACACTGTTTTGTTAAAAGATTCCGAAAACTTCGGTTGACAGAAATCCAACTTAGACCATTGACAGACTTCAATTTGGCGAGTAAAATATGATACTTAACGATAGTAAATAATCAGATGCCCTTATTGCCTGAACTCAAGCTACTTTATATATATTTATAAAATTGTTTTAATATCCTAAATTAAAATTTCTAGAACTTTTAGAAATAATTTTTAAATTATATAAAGCGAAAATCTGACTTTTGCACAAATTGAAAATAGTAACCTGCCATTAAAAGGAAATTCAAGAAACAATATGGTCGAATATTTGATTAATTAAGTAATATAAATTTCTATTATATTTATTACCGTCGACAAGGCTTTAAAAAAATTATTTTGTTATTATGGGGGTTTTGCTATTCGTTCGGTTCGAACAAGAAATTATGTCACATTTTAAGTACTTTTCAAGGTATATATTTTTTTTTTTTGCATAATCATTCTGAAGATTTAATTAATCTATTCCAAATGAATTCTAATTTAAAGTACACAATTAATGAAAAGTAAACAATTTTCATTATGATTATGTACTTTTACCTTAGAGTCTATATATTTAAGTTCAATATTGGATTTGTTCACCTATAAACTTGGTGGGAATGAGCTTGACAAGTTTATGCCTCTTTTTTTTAATAATAATGAATTATCAAAAAAATAGCAGAAGAATGTTTACCTAAAAACATCGATGATTTAAGATAATTAACTCTTTTTTATGAGTCCACGCGTGGGCAAAATGATGTGAAAATAAACTCGGCTATTTCTAAATGATCTCATTACTTTATTAAGCTGCATTTCCGTTAAAACTATTTATTTGTGTAAACTATACAAGTCATTTGTTTTAATGATTCATTATTTTAAGATGTTATTGCGTTATATCATGTATTTTTTATTAATCTATTTCGGAAGATTTTAGAAAAATATTTTGTATAAATATTATTCAGGTATATAAAAATTTTTTATTTTACTATAAAGAGATTTATAATATAATTACGTATATTATTATGTATGTATTTTTATCTTAATAAAATACTGAATTTAGAAAAATATTTTATATAAATTTTTTATAAAATACACGAGAAGATGTATTTAAAATTCTTACTATGCTAAGAATACATCAAACACGTCTAACTAGTTTACTTTTGTTAAAAGTTGTTTTTTGCAGATTAAACTTCTTTTTTAAAAAATTATTATTTAATGAATTCAAGGCAAAAACATACAATACAAAATAATACAATAATCATATATATATATATATATATATATATATATATATATATATATATATATATATATATATATATATAATTCTGCTTTCTGTCATCGTAAACAGGACATCTAACTATTTCAATGATCTGCTTTTTAATTTCGTTATATAATATTTTATATTAATATTAAGTTTTTATAAAATACATATAAGAATTATAAGTAGTAAATTTCGTAATATGCTAAGAACATTATATTATTATGTTTCCCTTTATCACAATCAGTAGGACATTTGACTATATCAGTGAACTGATTTATAATTTAATTATAGAATATTTTTTGTGTTAATATATTAAAATCAGGTCTATTTAACAGTAATTTTAATTAAATAAAACTTCTATGCTTTATAAGTATTTTTTGTTTCTATTTGAAAATAATTTATAAACTTATTGTTGATTTTTTGTGTTATTATTCAAAATTATATGCGCATAAGTAAAGCTATTATTTAGACTATTTTATTAATAATTAAATTTGAAACTATTTTTTATATTATCAAAAAAGCATAAAATGAAATAATTAAAATTACTTAAATATACTTTACGTTATACTACAGAGGGTTTTAAACACGTAGCACTTTTTAATCAATTACGTAAATAATATTGTTATACAATTTCATGTACATATGGAATGTTAGAAGAAAAATTGTACATTTGCAAAGTTTATGAATAAAGTTTATGACTGAAAAAAATTTATCTTTAAAATCTGATCATATAATTAATTAGATCCAATTAGTAGAAATTCTTTTTTAATGTAATTTATTATTTTTTATGTAATTTGTTAGTATTCATTATATCCAATATTTAATTTATATTTATTATAGGATTAAAGTCATAGAATGGAAAGAGAGAAGAAATTTATAAAATAACATATATATTTGTAAAATACATTGAATTTTTAACAATATTTTTCTATTAATAAGAAATAAAAATTATATGTAAATAATAACATAAATATACTATAACAATTTCCAAATTTTCCTCTGCTATGGATTGAAACATATATACATAGATTTTTCTGGATTTATATATTAGACCGCGCGCTCTGAAAACAGAGTTGAAGCAGAGGTTGAAGTGGTTGAAGCCTAAACCAGAGTGAGAGAGTAATATAGGGAGTCGTATTGTCTCTGTCTTACAAGCAAGGGAGTGGGGAGAAAAGGAAAGTAGAGGAACAGTAGCAGTAGAAATACCATAGAAATACATGTAGCAGGAGTATACGTTTCTTCTATGCTTTCAACCATTGTTATTGTTGGGCTGCCTCCCTACTCTTTTCCTGGAGCAAGAAAGAAAGCACGTCTCCAGGCCTATCTCTGTCCTTCAATATAGACTTCAGAGCGTCCATTGGAGCGCGTGGTCCAATTTGATCTAATATCTGTTAATATACAAGTCTATGCATATATATATATATATATATATATATATATATATATATATATATATATATGCATAGACTTGTTATAGCATAGATATACCCATCTAGATTGATGATTTCTTCTATGGATAATTCGCTCTTTTGTATTATATCTAGTTTATTGCTAGTTATTTATGCTAGTTATGCTGGTATATGTAAAAGTTATAACTAGTGGTATTACCTGGTATAACCAGAGATAACTACATTATTATAACCGTGCCTATCGAAAAATTAAATAATGGCAAAAACAGAAATAGCAAGTAAAACATTAAAATATTTAATGGGAAGATGTGTACCTTGCTATAAAGGTAATGCAGCAAAGATTGAAGTTCCAGTTCATGAATTCGATAATTACATACATATGGTATGATCAATATTTGTACACAAATTAATATACAATGCAATAGTTATTTAACATTTTAATTCTCATAACTATTTTTTTCCATTTAGTTTTTTAAAAAACATGAGTATATATTTGCTCATGATCCTAATAAACGATGTAAAACAGGTGATATGGTTTTGATACAAGCTTTACCAGAAAAACTTACAAGGATTATTACACATAAGGTAAAAATAAATAAGATTTTATATTTTTATATTATATACAAATAGTCAAGAATTAAAAGTATTTTGTAGTGTAAGAAATATTTTTAACTTGTTTATTAAAAATAAATAAGTTGAATAGAAATGTTAATTAATAACTTATTGATCTTATTTTCTCTTAAAAATAAGTTTTGATATTTATTAGTATTGCAATATGCAAATTCATTACAGCAATTAAATTAAATTTTATTTTGTTTATTATAAAAGCTACTAAATTATATGTCAATGATTCTATATAATCTATAGAATTTTTTAGCATCAAGTAGACATCAACTATAATCATTATTTTTATTAATTTAAATAAATATTGTTTAGGTTGTTGACATTATTTTTCCATTGGGAAATATGGTTGATCCAGTCACAGGTAAAAGAATTGCAGCTAGTAAATACAGAGATGATATCAAAGAAGCAAATCAACTTTATGGGGAATCAGAAAATGCCTTTGATATTGATAAGGCACCACCAAGAGGAAGTTTGGAAGGTATAAGAGATTTTACAGACAAACCAGCATACAAGAAGTACTACGATGATCCAAATGATCCTCAACCATATGCTGTTTAAATAAAGTATATAAAAATTATATACAAACTTTTATTCTAGTTAAAAATATGAAATATATTTGTTGTTTTATACATTTTTAGTGCAGAAACTTATTATAAATAAAAAACTTTTCACAAAACATATTTGAATTATTGATTAGTATGAATACTTTAATTTAGAATTCAACAGGGAATATGTTCAAGTATTAAAATACACTAGCTTTGAAATTATTGTTAAACCAAAAGTATTAAAATTGTAATTAGAGTTAATAACTATTTAAAAGACTGTTAATATTCATAAAAATATTTATTAATAAATTAATTTTTTTGATTTGTGACAAAAGATAAAAAAACATCATTGAAAAAATATAACAAGAAATAGGTGTCAATGACAGCAAGTTAAAATTACACCTAATAATAAATACCAATTGAGTATTTACAAAATCATTTAGAAAAATTAAGTTAAATAGATATATTTAAGCTCTACGCAAAACAAACTTGAAAAATTATATTCTTGTAAAAATATAATGTTTTTTTCAAGCTTGCAGAATTTAGAAAATATATAATGGAACTGAAATTTTTTATGTACACTTTAATAAATTCCTTAAAATTTAGTACGAAAAGAATATTATTAATACAATAATATGGTCTGTAAAATTTTATAGTTTTAATATATTAAAATTTTAATTGACATAACTCATTAAAAAAATATCCATCAGGATGAAAAAATGATCACAATCAAAATTAAATGCTGAAATTTTACATTACTTCAAATTCTTGAAAAACATACGCTCTGTAAATATATAATTTCTCATTATTCATTATAAACTTTACAACTATAGTCAACCTTCAATGTTCATAGAAAAGGTAAACTTTCACTTATAGTCTTTTTCACGTTATCATTATAAAGGCTTTTTCACAAAATAGTCCTCTAAAGCTTTTTAAATCAACTCTGATAAAATTCGGAAAGAATCACTCTGAAAGAAATTCCCTCTCAAGGGCAGCACCCATGGCATTCCATTCGCGCTCATCCTCCATATCTTCAGCTTCAAGATCGCACACCGAATCTTGAGAATTATCGCCAAGATCAAGATCATCGGGCAAACTCTCTCCCCGTCGAAACCGCGTCACTGGATCATCGTCATCATCATCTTCATCAGCAAAACATCGTCTTCCAACTGCATCTTCATTCGAAGAATTACTACTATTACTATGACTACTGTCTGCGTCGCTGTCCTTCTTAAATCTTTTTGTGGATAAAGGCTTGTCATAATCTAAAATATATTTAATATATTATATTGAGCAGATATATATCTGTATATATATTCATACAAAGATTAATTATATTTATCAGTGCCGTCTTTAAGACCATGTTTTCTGGAGAATTTTTATATTTACTATATATCAAAAAAATCTTCATGATCTTTATTTCAATGTTAAATGTAGTTGTTGAAATCCTTTATTCAGTCTCTTTTTTAATACTTTATCTAGCTAGATGTAAAAAGCTTCAGCAGACAATTATTGTATTTTTTTAACAGTTACCTTCTATTCTTACTACATCTATCGTATTACCTTCTGTTCTTAATTATTTTAAAACGAAATATCAAAAAGCTTTTTTATTCTTACACAGATAGATGTGTTGTCATTTTTTCTCTTTTTCTATTATTTATTTTTTTTTTTTGTAGATTTAATTCCTTACAAGGGCTTTCAATGTACTCACTGACAGAGCTGCCACCGCCTACTAGTTTTAAAAACGACTCTGATATTTATTTATAGGAACTAAATAGTTCTTCATGGTTCATTAAATAAAGTTGTGTTTACAATAGTAAATAACGTGAAGATTTTGCTTTCTAAGCTTGCGTAATGCTTAGTTAATAATGCTAAACTGATCTATGCTTAATTATGTCTATATTTAATAAACAATTTTTTATATAGATATTGTAATTTTTATTTTAATTTAAAGACTATGATTAATTAATATGTTTTTTTCAAGCTTTATCACACTTTACACAATTTACAGAAATGTTTATCTCGATTCTGAAATGAATTGGCACATATTGGAAATTTGAACTGAGTGCAACAGCAAGCCATGGCTAATAATTTTTCACAATAAATTTTACTTAACTTAAACGTATGATAGATTATTTTCAAATTTTATATATTATACTTACAACCGTATACATCATTAGAATCTGAATCATGCTCTCTTTTACGATTAATCTCGTCCTCATCTTCGTCATCCAATATATCATCAAGATCAGACATATCTTCTTCAACTTCCTTATCCATTTTCGCAATTTCTTCTTGTGTAAAGACCATGAGAGGATTAATACTACTGGCAAAGCTATTTTCTTCTTTTGGAATAACATCCTCTACATGATCGGGAGTGCTGCAATGTGCTGGTGGCTTCCTGAATTTTCGAGCCTACAATTACTCAGCCAATGTAAATATATGTCAGCATACAAATTTATGTTTAACAACAATAATTATAATAATTATTAAAAGAAATATTTGGTTTTCACGCAGCCTCAGGTGGACTAGCGCGTATCCGCCAATCTTTTATTTACATTTTCTTTTTAATACATTTTTTATATAACTCTATCTCTGCTTAAAAACTAAGCCCTACCACTTATCTACTTCGCATTCGCCCAGGATTCTGCTTGTGAAGCAGGAGAAACCTATGGGCAAACCCAATGGAATGAATTCTGATTACGAAAACTCACTCAGAAGTTGTCGGTGAGAATTAGAGCTGCTCAAATTCGATGTTCATGTCACATTTCGTAGGCTCGGACATCGAACTTGTCAGTCTCACACCTTCCGCTCACCTTGTAGAGTGCGAAACAACATCTAAGCGATAAACAAAGCTTAAGCGTACGCACCGAAGCCCGCGCGGTTGCCCGTCCATGTGTAGTGGTCACGGCGAGCGCCACTTAACTTTGTTGATCGCCCGAGATACGGCTTCGACGCTCCGCCAAGGTGTCGGAAATTATAATTCTTATTAAAGAAATATATCTTGAATCACAATTATTCTATAAATTTAAATTTAGTTTTAAAATATATTTTTTATTCCATATGTATGTCTACTAAAATTTACCTTGTGTAAAGGAACTTCCTTTAGAGGATATAAACGCTCATCTACATGTTCCCATCTTTCTGCACAAGTCCAAAGCCAATCTGGATTAACTATTTTAATTTTACCCTGTTTCTTCGCTGCTCTTACTTTAACAGTTCCTGGTTGAATTGCTACCAAATGTGTACTTTGATCAGTAAAATCCTGGAAATGTATTAATTCGATAAAGAACAAGTAATGCTTGTAAACTATACGTAAATTTACTACTATAAATCTTTTCTAAAGAATTTAAGATTTATTTTAAAATTATATTTTTTCTTTTTACAAATGACAATAAAAATAATTACTAGTGATATAAGAAATGAAGGCACACATGATAAATAAATAAATACCTGAGAAACTTGCGCACCAAATGCCCTAGCTACTTTATAAGCGCGACTCTGATGAAGTTTCTGATTGTTGGGTACCAGTCCACTAAAAGTTAGAAATAGTCCCTCCAAAACACGAGATCGAACTTTTGGAATTATTTCTCTGAGTGATTTGACTCTGTACTCAGTCTCTGTTTCTGAGTAAAATTCAGCATGTATTCTTTTAAGAATATCTTCTAAATACAACAAATAATCATCTTGATCTTCCAATTCATTTCCATCACTTAATACCTCTTCTATTTGTTTTTCTTTTTTATTTCTTCCATGTCTTTTTTTAGATTTTATTTTAGCAGAATGATCATTTTTAATTTCACTTTTATCAGAACAATGGATTTCTTTATTTTCCACATTTCTATTTACATTTGTTTTTTCACTTTTACTTGCAGCCTTATCAGCTGCTCCGGCTGCAACTGTTTCATTATTCTTTTGGCACTCTTCGTCTTCTATTTCTTCTGTTGTTTTGGTATCCTGAGGAGTATCTTTACTTTTACTATCTTGATCTGTATCTTCAATTTCATCTTCTCCATTTTGTTGATTTTCATCCATATTCACATCTTCTAAGGCTTCCTCAGTAAGAGATTTAGGAGTAGGATCATCTTGTTTGCCCAAGCCTGGAGGAATATTTATGTCACCTGTATGTAAAAAATAATGATATGGCTTTACTTGGACTAAATTTGCACAACCCTGCCACACATCATCTCTGTCATCTATAATGCAAACCATATCAACTCCACAAGGAAATAAGGCCCTATAAAATTATATATTTTGTTATAAAAAGGATTTTAAATATTGTTCATGTAAAAGATGTAATTTTTATTTATTTATACAAAGTATATACATACTTAAGATTTGCAGTTTTAGATTGTGGATCAAAACATTCATCTCTAGATAGTATTCTATGAGAAAAAAGTTTCCCATCTTCATCTAAAAGTGAGGCTACTTTGTGAGCATATTGTCGAGCTCCAAATGTACAAATATGAAGTTCATACAGTTTGCTAATTTCTGATAGAAAATGTCGTGTATGTGGTCTTAATCTTGTATGATACCAAGGAGAAGTTGGACCATATAGTTGAAAATGACATACATCCTGAATTTAATAAGATTAATTATGTGCTTATATAAAAGAGTTTATTTTAAAAGTATAAAAGCTGAGTATCTTATAAATGCAATTAATGATAAATATCTTTTATGATATACCTCCATATTAGCAGGAATATTATCATTTGTAGTATGTACAATAGTTTGATCTAAATCAACTAATAATACCAATTGCTTGTGCTTTAATAACCTTTCCTTATCTTCTCTGCCGATTTTTTCAGCCAATTCAGCTGTTACTTTTAATTCCGGAACACTGTGCACCATTGGTACAGTCGCTTGTGTCACACATGATTTATTAGGATTTGTTGCAAATTCTTCTCTTAAATCCGCTCCACATTCAGCACATAAATCTTTCATAACAGTTGGATGTTTACATCCTTCCATAAGAAGAACTGGTTGCCTATAAAATTTAATTCCATGATCAAAACATAAACTAATTAGGCGCAACAATAAATAGTTATTTAATTATTTTACTTGTAATTCCAATGAATAATTAATATCAAAATATTTATGTTAATATGGTAATAATTTGTATAAATACATAAATAAAAATATTATTTTATATTGAATTCAAATGAATTGTTACATTTTTTATTTAAGAATTTAAAGTAATAAGAATAAAATAAAACTAGCATTAAATTTTTAATTGACTGAATCAAAACTGAAAAAATGAGAACTTTAGAAAATAAGTATGGAATATATAATTATAGAATAAATAACTAAAATACATATCTTTTGATCGTAACAAAAAAATTATATTTAATTAAAAATACATTAGTCGACAGGTAAATAGAATTCTAAAAATCACATTTAACAAAAACAAATGAACTCATTGTTTGTAGGTTAGAAAGTCTTACCCAGGATGAACAACTTCGTTGTCTTTAACAAGGAGCTTGATCACTCTACCGAACTGCGTGGCTTTAAGTTTTTTCTCCAGTTTCCCCGTGGTAACATCTTGATAAAGCAGGAGTATCCTGCCGGTAGTAATCATCGTACCCACCGCTACCCTCCACTTCTTAATCCTCGATGGTTGATCTTCTTTCGGAAAATTCACCTCTATGCTCGACATCGTAGTTTTCTTAGAGTTTTAATTTTATAATTTATTCTCACTTCTAAGACAATTCTTCTTTTTTATATTTAATGTTATTTCTCGATTAATCTAGATACACCATTCAACTGTGTATAGGTTTGTTTGTTTTCTTCTATAGAAGTAGATATATATACTACACGGGGTTTATTTCTTACCCTTCGTATATTTATATGTATATATATATATATATATATATATATATATATATATATATATATATATATATGTATATCTGCGCGCGTGTGTATGTATATTACTGAATGGTATTAAGTTTTGCGCGGGAGAGAGACACGTACAAAGTACACGCGTGTTATGTGATTATGTCATGCTGCTGTCTATACGGTATACCAGGTGGTACATCTGATCAAACTAGATCAAACCCATATCAATACCATCATTGCTATCATAACTCGTCTAATACCAAATTCCACGATAAGTTTTTGCATTTAGAAAAAAGTTATGTAATGCAGTTAATTACTAAAATGTACATTTATTCCGTTATATATATATATATATATATATATATATATATATATATATATATATATATATATCTTATTATATTTCCGTATCTAAATTCTCTTCTAATATCTCTAATCCATTAAATATTACATTAAAGTGCATTATGTTTAAAGTCTATTAAAATAAAGTTAATTAAATGTAATTGAAATTTATTAATTTAATTGTATTTTAATAAATTTTAATATAAACTTTTAGAATTAAGAAGCGTCGTAGAAATGAATTGAAACTCAAATATATTGAATTAACTTTAATAACCTAATTTCAGTAGAATAATTATAAAATTATTTCTATTATAAATAAGTTTTTTTATTACTAAATCTTTTTACATTAAATTGTTTCTAAATATTTATATATTTCAATTCCTATATCTATATAGCAACTGATAGCAGGTAAGAACTAGTAATAGCGTCAGTTTCGCTATATATATCCGTTATACCCCAAATCGCAATACTATATTTGTAAAGATTATTAGAAATAAATGTTTGATCTCAAAGCTGATCTCTAATGAGTGATAACCTTATTGACGACTCCTTGATGACTGATATATATATATATTTGACTCCGGTAATTGGTAATCACGTTATTTGTATCCTAAATATCTCGGCAGATTTTGGTAAGATACTATAATAATATATATCTATATATATGATCTCTATGAAATTATATTCAGTAACGTCATGGGCAGTGTCCGTAGGCCCTTGGAGCCTGGTCCGGGCATTGCCCAGTCCACACTCCATACCATATGAACTTCAGTAACATATTGCAAGAGTTGTTTCCTAATTGAAAATTCTAACTGAAAATACGGGGCATGACGATTGATTTTTTTTAATTAAAATCATGATGAATTTGATAGTTTACGTTGAAACTATCCTATTTGCGAGGGCTGAAATACTGTAAGTAAAGCTGCAAGTAACTTAAATTTCATTATAAATAAATACCTTTTTTTAATCATCGAGTAATGTATAACCAGATCTCTGGTATAAACTATAATCAGTTATAATATAAAATAAAATAATATAATCTGGTATAGGTGTCACCAGAGAGTACCTGGTATTATTATAATTGAATACTTAACTAGGTATAATCAGGTATAACTTGGTGTAATTCAGTACAACCTAGTATTATAACTCTCCCTAATAATGTGAAACTTATTGAAAGTTACTTGAAGCGCCTTTTCGGTTTTTCTAGGATTTTCCCGCCAACTGCTAAGGGCGCCCTCCATGCGCCATCATACCTAATCATACTAGGATCTGCTAGGACCAGACCTCTGACCAGATACACTAGACTTTACCAGCTCCAATATCAGTAATCACTGTAAACATAAAGACTCGTTCCGCGAAATAGTTATTGGTGCAGTGTTGTACAAAATACAATTATTTATACTATTTACAGTTTGCATAATTGCATCACAGTTAGACAGTTGCATGTATATCTCATTGCAATCTGCAGACTTCAAGATTGCAATACATTTTTTAACCAAATTTTTATATTTATAAAATACAAATAATTTATAAATGTTATTAAAAAATTAGTTCAATAGAGGAGCATCATTATAGCATAAAAATATAATGAATTATTGTAGTTTAAATATAAACTTAACCTATTTTTTATTAGAATGTTTTTGTCAAATTACTTAAATTTACCTTATAAATGTTGAAATCGAACCAGAATTTAACAATCTGCATTGATATACTACGATTGTTTAGAAAAAGATTATTAATTTATGATGTACAAAGTTTTTCAAATATTGGAAAACTGTATAATCACAAATCTAAAAATATGAAGGTTTTAAATGTTGCTGAAAAAAATGATGCTGCCAAAAATATTGCAGGGTATTTATCAAGGGGTACTGCTCAAAGGGTAAGCAATTATTAGATAAATCAAACATAGTTTTAAGAATTATAAAATATGTTAGTGGTACCTGTAATTTAGATTATTTATTATAATTACCAAAATTAAAAAATATTTATAAAAATTTTACTTTTTCAGAGAGAAGGTTTATCTAAATTTAATAAAATTTATGAATTTAATGTTAATTTATGGAATCAAAATTGTAATATGGTTATGACATCTGTGTCTGGACATTTAATGGGTTTTGAATTTGTTGGTTCTTATCGTAAATGGTATGGTTGTCCACCACTTAGTTTGTTTGAAGCACCAATTGTAAAACAATGTACAGACGCATCATATGAAAAAATTAAAAAAACTTTAGAAAAGGAAATCAAATCTTGCAATGCCTTAATTATATGGACTGATTGTGATAGAGAAGGAGAAAACATAGGATTTGAAATCATTCAAGTATGTCAAGCTATCAAGCGTAATATAAAGATATACAGGTACGAATTCATTCAAAAAAATATTCATGCATGCCTTTATTCAAATTTAAAAAAAACTATTCTTTTATTTTTATAACTTAATTTTTTTAAGAATTTGGATCAAAAAATAATTTTGATTTTTTTATAATTTGTAGAGCTAAATTTTCTGAGATTACTCAAACTTCAATTGACAGAGCTCTTCGAACTTTAGAAGAGCCAAATAAAGCCCTTAGTGATGCAGTTGATGTAAGAAGTGAATTAGATTTAAGGATAGGTAAGAATATTTAATTTTTTTTTATTAATTTATAGAAAATTATAATTTTTAATAACTTTCCAGTTGAGTGAAATTTACATTGGTCAAATAAAGATCATTAATTCTTGGAGGGTGTAAAATTTTTTATGTATACACAAAGTAACTATAATTTTTTGACGATGTAACATTTAGGTAGGACGTTTTATATTTCTTTTTAGCCGAATAGTAGGTATAAGCAATGTTACAATTAAATGTGGTATACTTAACATGTTATAACAAACATCTATCTATCGAACATATTTCTTTAATAACAGATGTCTGTTATGATATATTGATACTACACATTTAACTATAGCATTCATTATGCTTATTATTTTTCTGAAGAGGAAAAAAAACTTTAGTTACTTATTTCTGTATAATCAACATTAAAAGAAATATGGAATTTTTTTGATTAATTTGTACAATCTTCAAGTAGAATTTCAATACTTTTTTATATTATAGGTGCTGCATTTACTAGGTTTCAGACAATGAGACTACAAAAGGTGTTTCCTAGAAATTTAGCAGATATGCTTATAAGTTATGGACCATGCCAATTTCCAACTTTAGGTTTTGTAGTTGAAAGATTTTTAGCTATTGAGAGATTTGAACCTGAGCCTTACTGGAAACTCAAAGTAATACACGAGCAGAATGATCTTTCGGTTGAGTTTAGGTACGTGTTTTTAAAAAATTATTCAATCAAAATATATTACATCAAATTTTGAATCTTTAAAATTAAACATAAATATGAAGTTGGAAAAATAATCTATGTTCTAAAATAGTACTTTTTGCAGCTATTTTGTAAAGTTCTACTTTAGTGCTGAGTGAGTGTAGTAGCATTTGTAGAAGTACAAAGTAGACCCAAAGATTGCTATATTATACAGGAAATCAAAGATTTCTAATCAAGGTGCAAAGAATATTATTTTTTCAATAAAGTATTTCTAAAGTACGATTTTATCGAACACTCCATAAAATTGTATTTCACTAATGAATAAATATTTTATGTTTAAAATTTCCAAGTATAAACTACTTTTATTGAATTTGTTAAAGTATATTTTTGTACCAAAAGTTGTGAATTTAATTTTACTTTTTATTTATTTATTATTTATTTAATAATAAAGTACACAGGTTAATGCCCTTATAATTAGCATTATATAATATTATTACAGTCATCTTAAAGTTGCATCCAATTTTAATTAACTTATCACATAATAACTCTTAATTACAAATATAATGTTTTATAAGTATTTGAATTACAATCTGATATTAGTGTCAATACTGTTCCAACTTCTTTTTAATATATTAACTGTAAAGAAATAAAAAAAAATTGTTATTGCAATTGTCTTTAGTAATAATGTAATAAATTTTAATAAATTCAAAATTAATTGTATAATTTTTTGAATAATAAATAAATATTGTATTTTAGGTGGGCTCGAAATAGATTGTTTGAAAAGCTACCTTGTGAAGTTTTTCTAGATATTTGTCAAGAAAATCCGAGTGCTACAGTGGAAAAAGTTACAAGTAAGCCTAAGAGTAAATGGAGACCACTACCACTTGATACAATTGTAAATATTTTTATTTTATAATATCTTTAATCAAGGTGACAAATATTTTGCATATTTAGAAAATAATACTATATTTATATTATATAACATTATATTTATTGTTTAACATGATAATAAAACTAATTTGTAACTAGTTTGTAAATTTTATTTTTATATAAAGACTCCTTAATGGGCCAGTTATGAGTGTTCAAAAAATTAGAAAATGATTTTATTGAATAGCTGGATTATTAAGGATTCTTTTCATATTGTTTAATATAATCATTTCTTTGCATAGCAAGATAACGAACAAAGTTTTCAGGGGTAAAGGGGAGTCAAATAATAATGGCTACCTTAAATTAGTCCTTTTAAGTTATAAAGATCAACTTTGGATTTCGAAAGAACATACTATTTTTGAATTTAGAAATAAAAAGAGCAGAAAATTTTACACTAGAATATTTTTATATTTATTATTTTGATGATTAGAAGACCACATATTTACTAATTTATAAAAGTCCATTTTTTATACAATTTCTTAAAGAGATATGTGAACGTATTATTACTCATTTTTTTGAATCTTGGATCGAAAATAGAAATTGTTCAAAAATCGTTTTGACTTTTAAATGATTTTCCAGATAACACTAAAAATTCCATTCCAAATCATCATTGTTTTGTTTCCTTGGTTGATTAAAATATTTATCAAAAATGTTTTAGATTACTTGCTATCCAAAGAAGATATTGTATATGAAGATATTATATTATATATTATGTCTTAAATCTGATCATTCTGTATTTGTTTTGCTTATTTAAGAGATTGTTATAATTCATAAATGTGAATGTTTTATAGCACACTTATACAATATCCTATATTGAATAATGAAATCCATTATTTTTTAAATCTTCTGTAACTATAAAACAGTATGAAATAAACTCTTACTTCAACCGTAGGAACTAGAGAAGCAAGGTTCTCGTAAGTTACGACTCAGTGCTAAGGAGACTATGAAAATTGCCGAAAAATTATACTCGCAAGGTTTCATCAGCTATCCACGTACTGAAACCAATATCTTTCCTAAGGAAATAAATTTGGTACCACTTGTTAACATGCAAACATCAGAAAATACGGGATGGGGAAGATTTGCTCAGCGCCTATTAGATGAAGGTATTACACCTAGGCAAGGGAAAAAAAGCGATCAAGCCCATCCACCTATTCATCCAACAAAATTTGCTGATTCGTTGCAAGGTATTAAATTATTAAGTTATTACACAGTTATTATGAATGCAATGTAACAGATTAGAACATTATTTGTCAGAAATTTTATTATCTTTTGGTAAGAATGTACTTGCTAATTTAATGTAATTTACCAGGAAATGAAGCACGAGTATATGAATTTGTGGTAAGGCATTTCCTAGCATGTCTCTCTAAAAATGCTGAGGGTCACGAGACGATCGTTGAAATAGATATTGCAGGTGAGAAATTCGTGGCAACAGGCTTACAAATACTTGCTAAAAACTATTTGGAGGTCTACATTTACGAGAAGTGGAATGCAAAAGAAATACACATGTACGAAATGGGCCAGACGTTCAGACCCACGTCGATTGATATGGTTGAAGAATCAACATCACCACCCAACCTCTTAACTGAGGCTGATCTTATTGCTCTGATGGATAAATATGGCATTGGTACAGATGCCACTCATGCTGAACACATCGAAACTATAAAAAGTAGACAATATGTCGGATTAAAAGATACCAAGTATCTAATACCTGGAAAATTAGGTATTGGATTAACTATGGGTTACGACAGAATGGGATTTCAAATGTCCAAACCACATCTTAGAGCTGAATTGGAAAACGATTTAAAATTGTAAATCTAGCTTTTAATACTTAATAAAAAATCTTATACTCAATTATATATGTTGGTCTAGGAAAATTAGAAGTAAACCATACTACAATTTTGATAGTGTTCAAAATAATTTCAGTTCTTATATATTAGTTTCTATAATATAATATTTGCAGAATCTCAGTCAATAAGAAATTAAAATGATTAAATACTTTTTCTAAATAACATATTAGAACTTTTTACAATATAATTATTGATTCAAACTAAACAATTCTATAGTACTTTTTTTCTAGATTGAAACGTTAATTTTAAGAAGTGTTACTTTAATATTTTCAACTTAGTCATTCTTTCTAATAAACAATGAAGTTTATTGTTAAAATTTGAGTTTTAATACTTTTGAGAATACAATATAAATTTATCAATGCATTAATGAAGTTAGTTTTTAAAACGAAATTTTAAAATAAGTTAATTAAAAACAAAATTTTATTTTGTAGAATTTGCGATCGACGAAAGCAACCAGAAGAAGTATTGCATAGTCAAATATCGAAGTATCGCGAAGTATTTCGTGAAGCGTTGGTGAAGGCAAACTTAATTGACATAGCACTTTCTGAATATTTAAACGAGCAACCAGTAGCAGCTGAACAAGCTGAAATACCAGAACCTGCTGAAGATATACCAATATTAAAATGTCCAAAATGTAATTCAAATATGGTATTAAAAACAAAGAGACAGGGAAATGGAAAGTATATCGGCTGTATGTCGTATCCCACATGTAATAACGTCATCTGGTTTCCTGAGACGGTAGAGAGCGTAGAAATTTTGAATGAACGATGTAATTCAGTAAGTATTAAATCATTTTAATTATTTATTAAAAAATAATACTTTCTTCATATTAGCTATAAATATTAAAATTAATATTAATCCAAAAAATTATACGCGATACATTCGTGTTTGTATAAGAATTTGGTGTAATCATTTGCTGATTAGAGTTATATTTTATTTTTCAAAATAAACATTATATTAGATTGAAACTACTAAGCATCTTGCATTTTAGTGTCCAGACAATATTTTGAAGAAGATTAAGGTGAACTTAACACGAAACGCATATCCGTGTTTTGGAACTTCTTATTCGACTTGTATTGGAGGTTGTGATGAAATGTTCAACAATGCCCTTAACATACGGCCCAACTCAATACGACGACCTCAGGATCTGAACGATACTGGTTATGAGAGTAACGCGTCTTCACGATCCAGTCAAACCTCTAGTGCTAGTAGGGTAGCACACGGGGCTTTGAACAATACTGGCTACAGATCTACACAACAGAGTCGAACAGGAACCAGTGAACAAAATTCTAGATCGAGAAATCAGCAAAATCAAAATTATGGAAATAAGAGAAATGATACCTTACAAGGATCATGGAGCAGTACAAATACATCTACAAATAATCGAAGTGGATCATCGAATTCATGGGGTCAAAATAATACAACATTGCAAAATTCAAGACCAGGTACAAGTGGTGCACGTAGTAATACATCTTTTGACAATGATGGCAATAATGAAATTATGTGTAATTGCCATCAAATAGCTAAACAACTTACAGTGAGAAAGGAAGGTCCAAATCAAGGTAAATCTTTTTATTTTCATTTAACATATTATCGAAAGTAGTTAATATTCAAGTGTCATATTTCTTAATAAAATTAAAAGTTTATTTTTTAACAATATATCAAATTTGCTATTGCAAGTTCTTTATATATCGAATAAAATATTTTTTATTATTTTCTTTAAATATAATAATAATTCTCTAAAGATACAAAATTAATACTTATATTTCAGAATAAAAAATAATAAATTTTTAATTAAATTGAAGGATTTTTTACTAAATCTATTTACAGATAAATTTTATCGTGTATAAATTTGAATCTTTAAAATAATATTTAATTTTCGTTTTTTTATCTTTGTTATCAATTTAGGAAGAAAATTCTATAAATGCGCAAAACCTGTAGGAGAAGATTGCAATTTCTTCCTCTGGGACACAGAAGAAAATGAATTACCTAGTAGTAGAGCTAATTCTGTATCTAATACTTGGAATCAGAGTCAAAATAATTTGCCAAATCATCAAAGTTCATCAAGTAATAAAAGAAATCATCCGAATTCATCAGTTAATCGACAAAATAATCAAAATTCATTCAATACTTCTGGGAATTGGAATGATGAATGGAACGATGAAAATGAAATCATGTGTAATTGTGGAAATCCAGCTAAAAAGTATAAATTAAAATTATTTATTTATTTACCCATCTAGACTATAAAGATTCTGGACAACAATATAAAATAATAAAAACATTTACTAAATATAGTAAATTTAGAAATAAATTACTTAATAATTTACTTATGGACTGTTCTTTGCATTAAAAAATATATTCATATTCCAATAGTACTATATACAATATATGTTTATTTTTATTTTATATGTAATGGCATAAGTTACTTTTTGTTAATTTTTGTTATTATTTACTCAAAAGGATTCTTATGTTGTTATTATAATCTTCAATAGTATATTCTTATTTATATACTTATATATCTATAAAAAAAAACTTGAAAAAATATAAGTGAATACCATATTCCTTTATACAATTAAACTGTTTCTCTGTTTTAGCAAATACAAACATGTTCTATTTACATTAACAATTGATTTGTAAAACTCTTTTTAGACTAACGGTATTTAAAGAAGGTCCAAACAAAGGTCGCCAATTTTATGGTTGTCCACAAGGTCCAGGAAGTCTTTGTAACTTCTTTCAATGGGCTGATGACATGGATGGAGGTACAAGTAGTACTCGAGGCTATCAAAACAACCGGGGTGGACGAGCGCGTGGAGGAACTGCAGGCGGTATTCCAAAAAAGCAGCGCACTACAGCTCCAGGGGGAAGTAAAAGAAAGTGTGGAATTTGTGGAGTAGAAGGTTGGTATAAATTTTTATCATCTATTTTCTTAAATTATTTTTTAATTTAAAATTTTTATTGTTTTTATTTCATTATAATACAAAACAACTTAGTTTGCATATAATGTGATTAATTTCAATCTTATAATAACTTAAAATTCTTATTAAGAAATACTTAAATAAAAATGATCAAATAATTATTAACACCTTTATAAATAAGTACTGGAATATTTACTTTGAAAATTTATATGAAAAATACATAAAAAATATGTGTAAAATAAATTTTTAAATTATTTTAATTTTTAATACAATTAAATTAATAAATTGTTTTTGATTTACAATTCCTTATAATCATCATGTTTTTGATTTAATTTTCGTAACTTCATATTTCTTTACTCTAATATTTTTTATTTTGCTATCATGAGTTTATACGAAATTATAATAATGCTTCTAGTTATTGGTCTTCTAAAACTAAATATGCTTGAAAATATTTTTCCCCATTCCTTTTACCGTCAATTCAGCTGGAGCTTTTAGGAGGAATGTATTCCTAAAAATGCTAATAATAGTATATTTTACTTTTGTAACATTTTCTGTATATATGATTATGGAAAAAAACGTCCAAAATTATTAGGTAATCTAAATTATAATACACTGTTATAAAAATTTCTTGTTTTTGAAGTGAAGAGATTTCAGAATTTTACTTTTACAGATTTTAAACACATTTTCGAAATGTTTTTTTATTTTAATATATATCATTGTATACATATGTAAATTAAAAAAATGTAATATTGGTTTTATTATACTTCTTCATATAAAAATAAATTTTTTCATGAATATTATTCTAGATTAGTGAAATAAACTTTTATTTTTAAGTTGCACATTTAGTAATATCTGTATTTAATTAACATCAAAACAGATTATACTATCTAATTCTGTATTAAGTTTTCTATTAATTAATACAAGATTAAATTCTGAATTTCATTTTATATTTTTCTTTTCTAACAATAAACAATAAGTATATTTCTGTATAATGTACTTTACAATACAATCAATTATGTAGAAAAGATATCATGTCTATATGCTCAAGTAACTTGTTTAATGTTTTTTCCAATCTCTTAATTGGTTATTATTTTTATTCTAATTTAAATTTATTTTCCATTTTTCAGGTCATACAAGAAGAACTTGTCCACAAAATGATATGGATTGAAAATATTTAATTGTTTTTAATTTATTAACTGTCAGTTTCAATCTAACATAAGACTGATTGTGATATTATTTTATACCTACAAAAAACTAGATATTATTTTCACATTTATGAAGTATTAAGTAGGTATACTATTTGCATAATCTTTTGCTTAGTTAGATAAATGGTTAAATAATTGTTAAAAACCTTGTAAAAAATTAAATATAAAAATTGAGATTTAAATAGAATTAATCATATTGTATAGATTAACAATTAAGATGTTTGTAAAATTAAAATAACTTTTCTACAGTCAATAAGCATTTATAATTGTACATATTTATAATTGTTCATTTAAATCAGGATACAACTTGTTTACTTGTATATAATTTGCTTTTTAAATTATCAAGCTCTACTTTATGTAGATTAGCTTCTGCTGTAGCCTGTGTCAACTGAAAAGTTATATTATATACTGTATATTTTATATATCATAAATTTTTATAGAAAAAATTACCATGTCTAATAAAAGTTCAAATTTAACGTTTAGTAAATTATTCTCTTCTTCCAATTTTTTGACTTCCCTTTTTAATTTTTCATTCTCTTTGTAAGTGTCTCCTACTTTCCCAGATTCTATAATAAAATTAAATATAAGAGAAAATATATTATTCCTATAATAACTTAAGTAAAAGTATAAACGTTTTACCTGGTACCCATAAACCTCCATCAAATACAGCTTGCTGATCTCCTAGGCATATTCGAATTTCTCCAATATTTGGACCAAGCTCTTTTTCAATTCTTTTAGGACTTAAATCTTTACTAATTAATGAAACTGAAGCTTTTCTTGTTGGTGTCTTTTTTGGAGAAAATGAAGATTTATTTAACCAGCTTGGTATTTTCATCATTTTTCAATATTAAGTATATTTTTGTACATTGAAAAAAAAGATATTTTTTAATTTAATTTTTCATAGCTGTTCTTTTTTTACTATATGTTAGATAATTTACAATATCCTATACTATTATAATTAAAAGAATTTTAGTTGAAAATATTATTTTTCACTTTGATACCTACTGTTTATTATAATTTATGTCTTACTTGTTATTAAAAATTATATTGCTTATTAAACAAAAAAATAATTACATTTTATTTAAAGGAACAAAATAGAAAAAATCTAAAGTTTAATGAAAAGTACAGCAGAATATGTGGTTCACACTTTTGTTTACATTTGTAACTTGGTTGGTAACCAATTGGTAACTAAGTTGGTAATATCAACAGAAATAACATATTGAGAGAGAAATTACTAACACTGGACCTAGATTGTGATCTTAGTCGCAGGATGTCTTTATTGCATATTAAGATATGAATTACAATAAAGTAATAAACAAGTTATAGAGCTTTCATAATACGTATAAACTGAACACTGACAATTGTCCTGAAGGAACGTGGTGCAGCGTTCGCTGACGGCGAATTTTACCATAAAAACCGATTATTAAGCGATTTAAAAAAAAAAACAATTAATAGAAACAAAAACGTGAACACAAATTGTTAGAGTACTTGAAATTGGCACAGTATAATAATTAAAAGCAAATAACAAATGTCCTTAACATTTTATTAATAAGTTGTAAAAGGCAAGAAACATAATTTCTGCTTTACTTAACTTTGAATCTAATATCAACAGACAGAAATACGAAAAATATTTCGATTATAAATATTATACTATATTAAATAGATATTTAATATAGTATAATCGTCAATATATATGAATACTCTAAAATTTCATTTAAAAAAAATGGGACATCTCTTCGTTTAAACGATAATTACTTTTGTACTTTGAAAACAAACACTATTATCACAGAACAATTTAAAATTAAAAAAAATATATTTTAATAATTGCTAGAATGAAAAATACAAATCCCTGGTACATTAATCAACGACTTGGCCGAAAACATATCGTTATAATTAATCGTGTCCGATCCCATTACTACACCTTTCAGCCTCATTAGCAAGAGTAGAATTAACAAATGATCCAAAATGCAAATGCAGTAATAATTATAAAGACGTGAACCATTTTGTCTTTTAATGTGCTGTATGCTTTTAATTCTGGATTCAAGGCAATTTCAAATGTCAAAGTATATAAAAGAATTTAAACCTGATCATCTAAAAAACATTTGTTATCTGTTAAAAAAATATTTTAAAAAAACTGCTGTGCAATTGGTTATTTTTCATGTTAAATGTGTATAAAACGTTTCTAATCCATCATTACAAATGCCCGTAGCAGACAATTACGAAAAAGATTAATTCATACTTCTTCGATTACAGCAAAACTATAATATAGGTAGCGGAATGGCATAAATCAAATTTGTAAGTTTTTTTAAATGCCGAAGATAGCGAATATCTCTGTAAGATAATTTACTTCATCATTTCAAAAACTATTAAATCAATAATTTTGAAGTTTTTTTAAATTACATTCCTTGTCATAATCAGACTAATATCTTATTGAATCAATAAATTATTCTCGAAATTATATATGTGTTGATTCAATCGGAGAGGCAATTTTGATGGTACGCGCGTATATATCCTAACAATTTATAGTATGCGTTTACTACTATCGGCCAGTAGATGGCGATTTGCATTTTTTTTCGAATTCTCAATCAAAGCAGCTAGTATAAAATATTAATGCCAATACCAAGCAAGCTATTTCACTGACCAATTATTCTGAAGAATCTACGATTTTTCTGAATCAATTCTGAACGAATTTTCGGAATCAATATTTTTAATTAAACACGTGAATAAATTAAAAAATCATAGAATTTCAAAAACTTTTTATAATCAAAAACGAATTTTCTTACCTTTCCATATTTATTATACAGGTTATTATCCCTATAATTCTTAATATTTTCTTCGCTATACTTTGTTAAATTCGTTCGAAATTGACTTTGTGAAGTGTAATTATATATAAATGAAAATCTTAAAAATAGTCTTACCAAATAATATAAAATCATTTCTGTCAATGACAACAAAACAGGAATTTTTATTTTATCCAGAGATAAAAAGCGAAAATGTTTACTACATCTAGTTTTATTGGTTTTACATTCAGCTCTAATAAAATTAGCTTATTATATTGTTTTATTTATTATTTTTTAGTTATTATTTTTATTTATTATTTATTGTTTTATTTATTTATTATTTTTGTGTTGTAAAGATCCGCGGATAAAATTGCTATATTGCAAAGATAGGGATGATTTATGCTTAAAATCAGGAGTTGTTTACAAGATTAATTGCATGGATTGTGATAAATACTATATTGGACAAACAGGTAGATATTTAAAAAAGAGAATTTATGAGCATAAATATAGTTTACGTAGCTCACATATTACTTCCGGTTTAAAAGATCATTGTTTAAATTTTTTACATTATTTTGATTTTGTGAATGTGGATATTTTGGAACATGGTATTAATAATAAGTATAAACGGGAGAGTCTTGAAAGTATTCACATTTCCAGGAATCGAAATAATGTGAATTTCATGTTAGAGTCTGGTAGATTGGACAGTGTTTATCCTTAAAAAAAATTGATTGGACTGTAAGACCAATAAAAAAATATTTATTAATTTGTATATGGGCAGTCGACAAAAGTACAATTCAATTGTTTTAAAATTGCTATATTATTGTAAAGGATTTTTCCCTATCTGACCAATTTCGGCGAATCGACCGCTACTAAGAGTTTAGGACATCTGCAAGAGTATGCAGTATTCAGGCCTCATATGCAATATATAGGTGACAAATGCTAGGCGAATTATATTAATATGTATTATTTTTAGTTTTATGTATATATATGAAGAGTGTTCAAATAATAAGGTGACTTTTTGGTTTTCTGAAAAAATATTTATTTATTAATCAATATTTATTTTGTCCTCTTCAAAGCAACCCCCCTCATATATAATACACTTGTACCAATGCCTTTTCCAATCATCGAAGCACTTCTAATAATCATTTTTTGGTATAGCCTTGAGTTCGTCAAGACAAGCGACTAACCATTCGAATGTTATTTGACGAGTTGAATATTAACCGAGCAACAGTTTGAAAGATTTTGAAGCGAAGATTTCGCTATAAAAAAGCTGTGTGCGAAGATGGTACCGAAGAACCTTTCAGATGAGCACAAAGCCCACCGAATGAACATGGCTCAAGATTGTCTCGAGTAGGTTAAAAGTCATCCTATTCTTCTCGATCGAGTTATTACTGGTGATGAAAGTTGGTTCTTTTAATATCACCCCGAAATTAAACGACAATGTCAATAGTGACTGTCCCCTGGAGGCCAAGGCCAAAGAACGCGAGAGTGAGCAAGTTGAAAGTGAAAACCATGTTCATTTGCTTCTTCGACAGCAAAGAGGTTGTTCACAAAGAGTTTATACCACCTGGACAAACCGTAAATCAAGTATTCTACCGCAATGTGTTGGAAAATGTACGACAAAGGGTGCTCAGCGTACGTCCAGAGATCATGAAGACTTGGCTTCTGCATCACGACAATGCTCCCTGTCACAGTGCGTTCAGTGTCTCTCAGTTTTTGGCGTCTAAAGGTATCGCAATGTTACCACAACCGCCTTATTCACCGGACATGTCACCCTGATTTATTCTTATTCTCCTATTTAAAAAAACTCGTCAAAGGTCGACATTTTGACTCCGTTGAATACATCCAAGAATCTGTGACGAGGGTACTCGGAGAGGTTCCACAAGAAGTGTTCCAGAATTGTCACTAAAACCGGAAAACTCGCTGGAATAAGTGTATAGATGCGGGAGGGGACTAATTTGAAGGAGATCGCAGCGATGCACATTAATTTTTAAATATACTCGATTTTTTAATTTTGTCATATTACTTAACTGTCTGTCCTCGTATAAGCAGTATGAAAATTTCTCAATTTCGTATAGAAATTATAGATGTTAATTTTATGACAAAATTATACGAATAAATATTCCTGTCTTTGAAGATGTTTGTAGAATGAAAACTCCAGAATAGTTAACAAAAAATAGAATTTTCACAAAGGACTTCTCATGTACCAGCCATTAAATATGGGGAAAAATCTGCAGTGCATTCTATAAAAAATTTGAAATTTGATTTTATATAAAATATTTCGATTTATATTTCAGATATAAAACTATTACACATAGAGTGTTTTAAGTATTTTTAATATATTTATAGGAACACTTCTTGTCATGGTACTATTAATTACTAAATTTATTACAATAAAATTGTTATATTACTTTTTAATATTTCATGGGACTGCCCCCGTAACAACCAGCGCCGCTAAATAGTAGAAAACTCTCTTTGATGAAGGGGGAAGGGCAATTTTCTTGAGTGATTTTATATTTCAGAATCTATGGGGGTATTTTAAACAATGACAGTCTCACTATTATCATAATTATATTAGTTTGTTAAAAAGATTGTGTAACCCAGAAAAATATTTATTACTTCTAAAAAATATTCATCTTATTATATAGGATATGTAACGAGATATTATGTATATTATTGTAAACTCTTCTAATTGTGTAAATCTCTTCTTATCATTTAAAATTCAATTTTTTATATTTTCATCTGCTCTCTAATATTATTATGTCTTCTTATTTTCGCGTCCATATTTTGAAAATAATTTTTTTATTAAATACATTTTGTTTGAACCCATTTTCTGCACTTCATCAACAAGCTAAGACGTGATATATTTACTAGACTCAGCTAGCAATATTTACAGCATATTAATTACAAGTGAAATTTTTTTATTAAATTAAATTAAAAAATTCAATATATTCATCTTACTAACGTTAATGGATATAACAAACAGGTGATCGAAAAATTTTTCTTTAATGCAAAATTTACGTAAATCACTAAGACAATTTTTAATTTATGTTTAATTATGTATATAAAATTAAAAAATTAGATTATGAGCTATCTTATAGATGAGCAGACGCAATGTACATTAGAATTTTTTTACATTACAATACTTATATTTTTATGAAAATGAATTCGAGAAATCCTCGTATTTTAAAATCAATTTATGATACAACAATTGTTTAAATATACTTGAGATTTTGAATACTTGATGAATATTCTGGCTATTTCATTTTTTAAATCACTTTTCCTCTGTAAAAAAGAAAGGAATTTTTTTTACAATAAAATAAGTTATATTTATTCTATCAATAGATTATGTATATGAAAAAGTGTATTTCAAAGGCAAAACAGGTTCCTTGTCTACTTTCTTCTTAAGACTTAGCGGATCAATGAATGAACTGTCAATTTCGCATTTTCTCCTTTTCAGTTGATCTTTTGATACTTTGTTCGATTGATCTATTAAGTTATCATAAACGACAGCGTCTGAAAATTTCAAACAATACATAATTATTAGTCTTAATAATTTTCTAAAATAAATATTAACAAACCAAATGACAAGTTAAACCCTACTTGTTGTATAGTAAATTTGATAGTTGGTTAAGAATCTGTCACTATCTTTAGGATATTTATTAATTAGATGCTTATTCAGTAATATGAACTTTTCTCTATTCATCAGCACACAGTCATCTTGCTGATCAATTTTTTTTGAACTATATAGTATGAGCGTTTTATATTACGTTAAAAATAAACAAATTATTACATATATAATAGATATATCCAACAATAGAAAGGAAAATAGAGAATAACCTGCTTTGTCTTTGTCTGTTAAAAATCTCATCACTCGCTTCTTTACATATGTTTGAATCCGGCTCAGGACAGTATATACGTACTCCAGTTTTCACAGGTGGTTGCGAAGGTTTCTCGGTCAGCGGAATCAGCCGCGGCCATTTAAAATCCTCCTGAGTCCGCGTTGTTAAGTAAAGCTTCGACATTTCTTCGGGATTCTTCTAATTTTCGTCTTTACTAAAACGAATTTAAAGATTTTTCATCCGTGCTCCGGATTTAATCGTGAATATTACACGTTAAAATAATTTGGAAATTTTAATGCTTAAAAAGCAGGTTAAATCTGTTTCAAAAAGCACTTTTTATTGACATTTTACTTTAAGTATTTTTTTATTATTTCATTCGTATGATTTATTTAAGTCTCGTTTTAAAGCATAACGACTGAAATCTGACAATAGTGTTTCACTTCTAATTAAAGCGCATAATGTGAGCGAATGACGAGCTACTTATTGTATGGCTGGCTTTGTAATACCCACGTATAAAAGTCCTTGCGTCGACTATCTGATCTTTTTGTTTTTTTCACTCAGACTTCTGTCTCTACGCTTGACCGTCGATCGAGATCGCCTGGAGACCGGCTTCGCTATGCATTCCTCGCCTTTACCCAGTATCCAGAATGCAAAACCCTTGACTATGAGAAGAATCGACACGACGACACGATAAAGTATATAATGAAAAACGGCATTCAGGAAGGCCACCGACAGGTTCAGTAGCGCAGCAGACTCGGTGGAGTTTAACATAATTCCTTTCGTCGGCTCTCTGCTACCCCCCCGCACGGATTTCGTTCGGCCTCACGGTGTAGCGACGATAATTGCAACGGGCGATTTTGAAAGTGATGCGATTTTTCTGACATGCCGTGTACGTGGATCGAAAAGTTTTTCGGCCGCGAACTTAACCAAAAGGCGTCAAATATTCATTTTGAATTGATATAGGCTATGTATAATTGTCTTACCTTTAAGACTATGCCTAAAGTTAGCAGCGCTTTATATCTGGATTTTATTTGTTTTCTCGATCGTTATTTCGTAAATATTTTTATTTTTTAATTTAAAATTTTACTAGGGAGAGGAAGAAAGAGAGTGCCACAGATGTACCTTTATTTGTACAATTAAGTACGAAAGATCACTATATAATTATTTTTAATAAAATATACATAATGAAATACAATGATAATAATATTAAAATACATGCCTCAATTTCTATTCAGTAGGATTATGTGTGTCAATTTTTTAAAATAGTAATACTGTAATGAAATTACATAAATCAGTCTTCAATAAATGCTACAAAGATTACAGAGGTTGCATAACATACGATTAAATTTAAATAAAGACAAAAGTCAAATTACGTCTTATACTACAATTCTTTCACTATAACATATCCTATGAGTCAATAATTAAAAATACACGTATATTCATATGTTTTTAATCATACATTTCAGTCATTCCTTAAATACATTCCCAAAAAATTGAAACTAAATTTATCTGCGATAATACCAAATAAATTAACACAAAATGTCATTAGAATTAGATTAATCGATTTAAAAACAGATTTAATGTACTACTGATAAAAAAAAGTCTCCGAATAACAGAAGTAGAGCATTCGACAGCAGTGGACATAGCATTCTATACTTCAGTACGAAACGAGTTTGTACGGCAGTCATCATTCTCATATACTAGCTACTCTTCCACAGGTCTTCTAGTCTGTACCAAATTCTAATAATTCACGCTTCAAAAACCTCGGATTTTGATGTTTGTTAGGAAGATTATGCTTCTAATATTACTTACGATGCAACGAATTTCGTATGAAAGTTAAGTTTTATCGAAGAACAACCTTTTGCTACAATATATTATTCAATGTAATTTCACATTAAGTCGGCATTAAAGCATTCCAAAGCTGAGGATTTTAATAAAAATGAGAATGGGTGGCCCGACAATTTATTTCCAACTAATTTCTCAGATTTCGTATATGGAGAGCGGTCCTTCCTGTAGATTAAGTGATAATTGTATGTGAAAACATCATTGGATACATTGATTCGAGGCAAATCAATATGATTTAGTCTGAATTATTGAAGAGTCTGTGTAGTTGAGATGATTTTGTATCGGGTCTTTATTTATAAAGCAAAACAATTGTAAAATAGGAAGTAATTCAATAAATATGTATTAAGTTCTTATAAATAATAAAATTATTATTATTTTTTTTTCACGGTTATAGCCGCTAATGCAAGCAAAATATTTCCTAAGGAAAGGTATCGGATATGAGGCTCTGATTATTCCAAAATTGAGCCCTATAAAGTTGTAAAAAGTTAAGCTACTTTATCGTTACTTACAATTAGTAATGGATTTGGACATAACTACGTCGTTTGATTAATTATTTTCAACGAAATCCTCTATTTTGGATGCTGGACGCTAAAAAAGAATAACATTTAAATCGAAGAACCAGCAACGAACCTACACTGACAAATGCGTAGTATAATAGTGACATTTCAGAATTGCGTTTATTGCTATTAATATGATCTATTGATTCTGTTGTTTTTTTTCATAATGTAATGTCTGTATTCTTATTAATTTAGGATAAAAGGTTTCAGTATTATTGAAAAACTTGCATGTACTTTCTCTAGTGGAAAAGTTAACTCAGCAATTAATTTAATAACATATTCTTTTCCGTTATTTTTTTTTGAGTAATGGAGCTGGCATTATATGCGTGTATTAACTGACATTACCATTGTATATATTTACGATTGAGGTGCTTCATTTACAGTTACAATCATGGCATTAGATCTCTCATTTATGTTAGTTGAACCACGACGTAAAAAGTTATTTACATTATTATTAACGACAAATCATTTTATAGAGATTTTAAAATTATACAAATACATGCTTACTTTTAAATTTGTCTACATAATAATACATATTACATAATAATATTTTCTGTAATAAAGTTTATTATTGCAAAAAGCAGATCAAATTCTGCAATTCATCTGATCGATGAAAGAACAATCAGAGGTCCGTTATACAACTTACTGCACGCCTTCATTATCTTCTTTAATCCGTAGAATTAAACAACTAAGGCATTCTCGAAAAAATTTTACAAGACTCGTCATATTCCCTTTATGTTACTTTTTTTTAATTTCGCTATTTATTTAAATTTTCTTTATTTGTACGTATATTTTATTTATACTTTTATGTTTATATACAATCCAACCTTTGGAAGGGACTTATTTACAAGATAGAAAACACACGGCTATGATTCTTACTGACAGTGAGGTTTTATATTTAGGTATAAGATATACAGTATTTAAAAAAATACAATTAAAATAACGCATCATCGTTTTGTAATTTTTGAATATGAAAATATATGAAAATACATCTTGAGAATACAGGACGTATTATATTGTATGAAAAAAGATTTATCTATTTTTATTAACATCGAACGGTATCACAAAATTTTTAATGAACGAAATAAATACATTTTATAAAGATAACCGAAACGCTACAAGCAATTTACAAAAAAAACTTTTAATTTATACAACGGCTTCTATGAACAAATCTTCGGTAAGGGCCACACCAGTCACGTAATACTCCGGGACGAGCAGGAAGGACAGCCGCACGTCCTTGAACGTGAGACGATCTTTTAACCCTGTGCTGTCGTTGTCGTTCACAAAAAAAAAAAAAAAAAAAGCGCGCGGAGAGCCCGCCTCGAGCGATCAAAGCGCGTCACGCCGAGAACACCGAGGTCTCGCTGGGCTTGCGCGCCGCCGCGGCCGCGTTGCCGGAGCAGCCGGTCTGCGCAGCCTCCTGGCGGCCGCTCCTGGCCGTGGCGGCCGCGCCGCCGCGCGGGCTCCTCTGGCCGACGTACGACCTGCTCTTCAGCCTCGGGACGAGCTGGTGCAGCTGATGCGGCTGGCTCGACCCCGCAGTCGACGCGGCCGTCGTGGCCGCCGCAGCCGCCGCAGCCGCAGCCGCAGCCGCAGCCGGCCGCCGCCGCCGACCCCGAGCACGGGCCGCCCGCGCCCGGACGCGCGGAGGCCGCCGAAGAGGAGCCGGGCGCTGGGCGGCGCCAGGCGTATCTGCACCTGCTTGTCCTGGTCGCAGCGGCGCGTGAACACGCGGCCGGTCGTCGTGGTGAATATGCGCCGGCTCATCTGCTCCATGCAGCCGCAGTCCAGTTTCGTGATGGTGGTCAGGGTGCCGCAGGGCTCCATCGGCTGCTGCGCGAGAGAACGACGAAGAAAGAGAGAGAAAAAAAAATATATGAAATCTTCGTTGGTGCACGCGATGTCTTGCCTCGATACTTAGATCAAGGATGGGCGAAAGAACGACTCACGTCTTGCGGTGCCGAGGGTGCGCGATCGCCCACGTGATTCGATAAAGTATGCTCCTCGGACCTCCCGTTGGTGAGCCTCGGCTTTGCCTCCGGGCTCTGATCGCCAATCAGTCGTCGGATCTGCTGAGAATAGTACTTTTCCGTGTAATCCCTGCGACGCTGGAGTTCTTTGAGTCTCTGTAACTTTTGCATGGCCAATAGCTCGTGGGGGTCGTTTATCGACTCGTACATTGATCGGTTCACATCTATAATCGATTTTATTTTAAAAATATGACAATGAATCTGGAAAATTTTTATTTTATGATTTATTATTAGCGCACAGTGCTATTAGCAAACTTTGCTCGAATCTCTACTCACTATATATAAAAAGAAAATATATTCATTATAAGTTTTAATGCATTAAGTAATTTTCTAAATAATTTTAATATTACGTTTCTTTCTTGGACAAAATACAAAATAGTCAATTTGCACATTTTCTAATTTTATTTTCAAATGGTACTTTATGAAAAAATAATTAAATGTACATGGCCATTCTTTCGTATTATGCGCGATAATTTTTTAAATTAATTTTTCTTTCTGCACTATAACGTTGAATCCTTTTTTAAATGCAATTTTTCGAACCATGGCGTCACACGGAAATGCGTCCATGTTATGTATATAAATATTGAATCCGTAACGTCTTGTAGCAGAACATAGCAATAGTAAACATTGCATTTTTGGTTAACCTTTGCGAGGTTATATTGACAAATCAAATATCAACGCCGTTATATATAATTCGCAAAATATTGCTATATTGCTATGCTTCTACATGAGTTCATATAGCTTATATATATTTACGCTTGGAATTTCGTCAGTGAAGTCACGGGTTAAACTTCGATTGAAAAGGGGATGAAATTTTTTAGATAACTAGAATAAAAAAATAGTTTAAAAACAATTCTATCTGACAAGTTCAAGTTCCCAATTATAACTATATGTTTAGTAAACGTTATTGTATGATTCATAATATTTTTAATTTCAACAAAATTAATACAACAAGAAGTAGAAGCTTTTTATAAAATATATGGTAATTGTTTTTTGTAGAATAGTAACTCGATCTGTGTTTAATTTCATTACTTCTTATTCTGAATTAAAAAATTGCACATTGATTAAAAATTTTTTTATAAAATTTAAAACATAACAGGTATTTCTGTATTATAAAGGTATTTTGTTGAACTAAAATAAACATTATATGTATATGTGTGGTGAACTAATAATTCATAACTGTCAATACAAGCATTAACATTTATCTAGCTATTTCTATGGTTCTTTTTAACAGGTAACTGTGAGTCTGTTTTAAAATGTTTTTTTCTCAAATTACTTATATTAATTTATTGAAACGATGATACCCCTGTTACGTCATAAATCACGTGACATTGAATCGATAAGCGTTTAACTTTACAGTATTTCAGTATTCCATAATTACTCAAATAAATTAATTGTAATTAATTTGGATTTTCAGCTATCGATTGCCACTTTGCTCTTTGTCTTGAATAAGTATAAAATATCCATTTATAAAAGTCGAAAGGAATTAGCAGAAATACCAATCATTAACGAATAGTGATACAGGAATGAACGAATAACTAAATTATAATCGAACAAACCTTTTTTAAGATTAAAATTCTGACCTCTTCGCTGTAAACTCGGACGGAGCAATAAGTCGTCGAAAGTTTCCGTAGCGAACGACGGTTCATCTTTACTATTCAAAAAAGACGAATGCACTGAATCTTGTATTATTTTATCGTCTTTCAAGGACGCGGCTAATGCTCGATAGTATTCTATATCCTTGTATTGTTAAGAAAAAAATATGATGAGAATTCTTTAATGACTATTTTGCTCAGTTGTAATAAGTGTTGCGATTTAAATAATTGCATCTACATTAAGTTGCAAAAGACAAATCGGTCTAATGAAATCGTGCTTTTTAGAAGTTTACGTAAAGAGACTTGTCAAAATGCAGAAGTGTCTATTACTGTATTTTACGCTTTTTTTTCTTCAAATAAAACCAATAAAATTCAGTGCTCAGCATTGATAGGCTCGGCGTTACCCGTATAATACACGGCTTAAATTCAAAGCAATGCTTTAGTTAATCGAAGAAAGTTCTTTTATTACAACAGAGAGTTATTTAACCGCTAATTGTAAGATAACGCTCGACGTACTCCAGGCTCGTTGGAATTCGCGTTGGCGTCGTCGAGCGACAGCGAATCGTTCGAGCGGCTGTCGTCGCTGCCCTTCTCGTTCATGTCCGTCCAAAACTCGTAGCTTCTATCGCCCTCCAGAAGATCATTTATGCAGTCGCCCGTGGACGGTATCGACGACGCCCGACAGCCCGGATATTTTCGGCATCTTTCCGTGCGCCTGCTCGATCTACGGAATCGTACGGATTTCGTTGGTTATAGAACTTCCGTTTTTTTTTTTTATTTTTATTCGTACGCGTCGAATTCGTTACCTTATGCAAGTTCGCGCTCGTGCTCCGATTATTTCTCGGAATAACGAGAAGAATTCCTCGCTAACCTATCATTTATTTTTACGTTTTTGTCGTATTTATTAGACGGAACTTAACCTTATCGGGAAATAAAGCGAATATGACGCACATCTATATGTATATTGTACACGTATATTTACTTACCTATTGGAAAGGTTGCAGGGATTACGAGGTGAAGCCATTTTCTTTATGGTTGAACGACGAGTTTGCCATTATTACGAAAAATTTTGATGTATTTCAATTTCCATCACCCCCTCCTTTTTTGGGGATGTAAATAGACGAAATGGAGGAACGCCGTTGACAAGACAAAAGAGTAATGTTGGGACTTGAAGAATGTTTGAAGTTTTTTATATATACTTTACTCTGTACTATGAAAATATTATACTTCTCTCATTCGATCGCCAATTCGTAAAACGCGCATTTTATATCATGATGAAATTTATACCACCGATAAGAATTTGTATTTATAATAAATAGCACTTGTTCTCGGTAATTTGCGAAAATTTTTTAATTAATTGTATGATAACGTTATTAAATTTTGATCGAAATATTCATAGTATTTTTTTTCTCGCTATAAACTACAAGATTAATTCTAGACTTATATCGTTATAACTAAAAACATTTATTACGTATACTTTAATAATTTAATTGCTTAACAAAAAAAAACTATCTATATTCTCCATTGGCCACGTAAAAATTGTTTTTAAAAACTTTCATAAGCTATTTATATTTATAATATTGTGGGCTATAAGAATTTTTCCTATATATGTACATTTAAAAGCATATGTTACAGATTCACAGAAATTGGTATAAGTATTTTGGAATGAACACAAATATCAACGTAAAATATATATAAATATATAACACGAAAATTATTCAACACATATCGATCAACGCTCGTATATATTTCTTTCTTCCAAGCACAAGTGTGTATATATATATATATGTGTGTGTGTGTGTGTATTATATATAGGTCTGATTCGGCGCGGTAATTACAGTAAAAAATCAGTCCTTCATCAAGCCGGCCTCGATGCAGGGCAGCGGCGCCGTCAGTTCCTTGTGCAGCTTGACCTTGGCCCTGCGCCTCGGCCCCATGCTCATGTCCTTGAGAATGACGGCGCCGTTACGGCTGATTATCTCGCGATACTCGCTCGTCCAGGTGGGCAGCCGCTTCAGCAGGAAGGGCGGCAGATCCGTGGTGTCCAGGGGCTCCCTCTTCTTCATCATCCTCGCCGGCTTCGGGCAGGGCTTCGTCATCGGCATGCCGCGGCCGTACTTCAGCCTGAGGAGCTCGGCCTGGGAGCGCACGTGGGGCCGGCAGTCGAGGACAGGCGGCTCGGGCTCGTCCATCGGGCAGGGCTCCTTCTTCTTCTTCGGCAGACCCTCGAAGTCGAAGGGCTGGTCGCCTGTGTGGGGGGGGGGATGAGGTGTTGTTTTGGTTGTTTTTGGATTTATCAACTTTTGGATACAGATAAAGAACTTTTATTTCTTTTTTTTTTTTTTTGGTAATTCGTAACGAGTCGGGAGGATGACAAATATCGGGAATTGTGTAGGAAGCGGCAGAATTGAAATCGCACTCACCCATGTGATCAAAATCGACTTGATAGGTTGACTTCAGTCTGTTCAAATTGAACTTTCTTGGCGCATCGAACGATGGTGGCTTTCTTACCACGTTTAATAAGTCTGGATTTTGTGCAAAAAGCTGAAAAATATTCGAATGAAATTCTCCGTTTCTAGCAATCTAATGTGTGAATATTAAATTATTGCCAATTTTAATTAATCATGGCTTATATTTGCGCATTATTCTGCATTGTGAAAAAATTTTAAGCAAATTCATCAAGTGATGCGGAAACGAGAATGTTTACAAAATTTTAGAAATCTACATTTATAAATTGAATTTTAATAACGTTCTGCGTACCCTGACATTCGAAAAATTTGTAAGAAACTTTGCGGTCGTGTAAAATGTACCTAAATAAAGCTTAGCTAAAAGTTTAAAAAATTTAACTTTTACATATAATATTATTTAAAATACAGTGCCTTTGCTCCGTCGGTAAAAACAGACATCGAATGCCCGTTAAATGAACATTTAATAAAATTAAAAAAAAAATAAAGCTCCAGAAAACAGCGTATTTATTCCAAAACCACAATTGCATTTTTTATTTTTAAAGAAAACATTTTACCGCTGCTCGTGTGATTTAGAAACTTCGATTAAAAACAAATTCGCCAAACTATCGTGGACCGTTTGTACAAGTACATATAGAGATGCGCGAAAGTCAATCGCTAGGGGCGTCGCTTAACTTTTTTGAGACAGGTGTCGGTCTCGCTGTACTCGAAAGTCTCGATTTTGGGACAGGCGCCCAGGACCGGCTTCGACGTAGGCCCGTAAAGCTTCCTGGTGTCCGGGCACGAATCATCGGGCGACTCGGGCGGCGGCGCCGGCGCCGCGATGTTGCAGTTGAGGTCGGTGCGCGGGAAGTAGGCCTTGGGCGACGGCCACAGATAATCCTTCTGATAGATCGATACGTACTCCGACATTGTTGAGCGCTGCTCCCGTCGATGAGGCCTGCATTGGCTGTAAGGGACGCTGCGTCACTGTGAGTTTTTTTTTTTTTGGGCGCTGCGGATGCCGATGCGGAAACGGGCCGAGCTGTATTACGACGCGTGCGATACGACGCGAACTCCGCCCTCCCACTCCGGACAGTTTTGTATCGGTTTATAAAGAACCAAAAATTGTCGTTAAGAGATGCGATTTTTCGTCTGCTTTACTTACCAAATTTGTCTTTTACATTAGTCAGAAGTGATGATTTTTATACTGAATTGTTAAACGAAGACCAAAAGTTTGGTTAGAAATTTTGAGTTCCGAGAATTCTGTGATTTAGGTTAAAAACGAATATGAAAATGTATTCATTTCTTTTCGTACACAAAATTTATATACATAGAACTAAAGATTCTAAGAAATTGGAGTTATTAATTCTAAGAAATAGGAGTTAAAATATTTTAAGCATTCATTGAAATTCATGTTAAAATACTCTAGAAATTAGTTTCAGGAAGCAACATCGTAGTTAGACATATAATGAAAAATCATAATTGAAATTTATTATTTTATAGCATATATATATATATATATATATATATATATATATATATATATATATTATATATCTATAAAATAATATTATATCTATAGGAATATTACATTTACAGAAAATTGATTTTTCGCACACAAGGTAAATTTTATAAGATTTATTAACATACTTAAATTTTTTTTTGATATTGTTAAAATATGGTGTCGCTTTAAGTTATATTTGAGTCTTATGATTTTATAATGGTATTAAATGAATTATTAAAAATATAGTAATTTTTTGGATCTATACTTTAAATGTGCTCTTAAATATATAATATATGAAGTACCAAGAATGCGGTGGAATGTCCCAATGAAACCGTAATAACTTTGTCTTCATTCCATAAAAATTGTTCAGTTGATTTGCAAAGTAAATACGTGGGGTTTCGTTCGAATATTACCTAGATTTTTCACTTAAACTGGATATATGACAAGCTGTTAAGAATTGACTCTTTAAATCACAAATATAAGAAAACTCACATCGAGCCTCAATTTCGGACAGAGGGAATAACAATGTTTTCTGAAATTTGAAAAAAGGTGATAAATCCAAATGATTTACATAAAATACAATAAATAAACATGGCCAAATAAATACGATGAATTCATCAAGAAAAAAGAAAGAAATTTATGAGGTATTTTTACACAATCTATTGCCTATTGTACTATTGATTCTATAAATAATACATAATATTAACTTTAACTCAGGAGAAGAAGTATTTTATCTTAGATTCTTATATTATTAATCTTTTATATGTTGTAGGAATTATAAGTCGCTAAAAGCTTTTTAATATTGGAATCCGTGTAGAATCTGGAATAAGTTCTTGCTATTTCTTAGCAGTTGATCATGTTACCTGGACTAGACGCATATAATTTTAGATGCTAACGCATTCATAAGTAAATATTGTCGATAAACTTATACTTGAAGATCTATTGAAAGATCTAGAAACAAGGACGAGGTACACATTTTAAGAAACACATAGGCACAAGAAGGAACGCATGATTATCTGTATATACTTGAACGAAACACCGCAATAGAATTTTTCTATATAACAAGGATTGCCCATGAGAAAGTATTACTAAAACCAATGGAAAAACTATTTCAGAATTTGCAAAAACATTCTTGCTACAACTTAATTAAAAATAAGTTTTTTGATACTACCTTACTATGCTCGAAGACACATAATCTGAGCGAGCATCGCTTCCATATTTATAAAGAAACTTAATAAGTGGATTAATTTATGGATAGCCAAATGAGTTAAGCACTTTTCAGTACATCTTCTTAATAAAGCAGTTTACAAAAAAAAAAAAAAATGCGGGAAACAAAAACGAAGATTTCATTTCATAAAATAAAAATGTAATATAAAGTATAAGCTAATTGTCAGCACCACTTGTCTCTTTTTCAAATTGGAAAATATAAATTTGAATGGAATTCACTAGAAATTGATATTCTGAATTTCTGAAGTTCTGCTATATTTTCAGCATATTGCATTTAATATACTGTCTTATCTATACGCATACGGCGCCTCTCGTTAACGTTATAGACTTTAATGTTAAAAAACGAATCTCAAAGCTAGTTAATTTCTTAAATCACCGTCACTAATTTACTCGTATGCGTCTGACATAGAACATTCATTTCGTACTCTTAATCCAAAAACAACTAATCCCTCAGCGACCCCTTGCAAATCCTTTGAACGCTCAACATCGAAGAGATATTGAGTCTAATGGAAAGCTTCTGACTTCGACAATATATCTTTTGATGCCCCTCTCTCTCCCTTTTATCTTTCTCCCTGTTTCTCAGCTTAAGTCACCGATAGGAGAATGAGAGACAAGGGACCGAGGGGAATATTTGTCTTTCCTGAGTTTGGCGCTCTTCCAACAGGTGTAGCTCACACAACATAATGAATTCGTGTGTTCGTTTCTCGGAGTTTGACGGATACGCATTTCTGCCATTTCCGTAAAGTATTTATGAGAGATACGCAAGATCTTTTGTTAATAGGGAGTACTAGAGTATACTAATTGTTAGTGAAAAATTGTAGCAGATAAAATGTTTCAGATGATGAAATAGTTGAAATTGTTTACCGTTGCTCAGCAAAACTTATACTAACTATAAAAAATGAAGAAAAATATCAGAAAACAATAAATGATTCATGAAGTATTGAAACTTTATTTGTTGTTTTAAATATGAACTTATTAGTTGATTGGACTATTTTATTTGGAGAAATTTTTTTTTTCAGTTACATTTACAAACCTTGTAACTGCAGCCTTACACCGAACATACATTATTGTTACTCATATTATATTATTTTATATTAATATTTTAATATGTTATTCAGCAAAACAATATGTATTGGTGTACATCTGTCAGGTTAAAAAATATTTATTCATATGCCAATATTGCACATTGTCTTTTTAAGCAATGATGGCTATCAACTAATTTTTTTATATTTACATATGTTAATAATAAAATAATCTATATGAATTTATGTGTATGAAATAGTGATAAATGTGTTACGTAAGTATTTACGATGTCATTTTCTTTTCTTCAAAGGTCAATAAATTAATAAATCTTATGAACGCTTTTATTAATAGTTTGAGTTTTCAATTTTTATTATCACGGAAGTTTTCTATTTTACTAACACTGTGCATTTTGTTGCATAACAAATACATGTAGATATATATATATATATATATATATATATATATATATATATATAGATATATATGTATGTATATATATGTATGTATGTATATATACATGTATTATGTCTATTACTCCTGCCTATATATTTATTTAACGATAAAGTTTGGAATACGACGCGAAAAAACATATTCTAAGAAAGACACTGATCTCTGGTTACGATCACATATCGGACCGAAATAGCACGCAAGCATAAGGCCAATTTGTCTATAGGTATACAGGAATAGCTTCCCTATTTTGAGATTTTCTAACACCTACAAAAATAGATTAGAATTACGGTACTCATAATATAGTGTGCTATGCTTTCAATTATTTGTAATATCTTGGGAGGTTTCGGGGTCATACGGATTAAGTAGATGGGTATATAAAAAATGCATCCAAAGCCTTGGGATTTCAAACTTGCGCACTTTATTGCATATGCGAAAGTAATATATATATGACACACATAAACATACATAGGCAGACATTTTAAAAACATTAATGATCTAAAGATGAAAATTGAGAATTGTTACTGAACTGATGAATTCTGAACAACAGTTTTAAATTAGAATTGGAAGTTTTATCTTATTTTTTGCATCTATGATCGGGTAAATGTTCTGAAATAAAACCGAGCAACATTGCTACATGCGCTTACGAGTTCATTTACTGTAGTATAAAAGATTAAGTGCATCTTATTAAAGAAAGCAGCGTGTGTTTGTCGTTTCATACGCCCATTTATAAATGCCACGTACATAACGAAATTTTAAGTTCAATTAAATGTCTCACAAATAAAAAGTAAAAGCATAAAAACTAAAATCTAATGCAAATAGGTAATTTTAATAATTTATTTCCGACTTATGGATACATGTGGACTAACATTTTTTACTTAAGTATTGCAATAGAGACGTTGACACCTAAATGTAAGGAATTCAGGTATTGAGGCCATTAAACTATAAAACTGAAAATTATTAGGTGCGAATGTGAACGTGTTCCATTTTGTATATTGTTTCTTAATAAAATTTTAATTAGATCTTTTATACAAATATTCAAGATTATATTTTTCAATTTATTAATATACGTTGAGATTCATAAAATTTCATTATAACAATTCAATTAAAATAATACATTACGTTATAAGTACTTTACATACAATGTTTAGGTGTTATATTAAATATTATAACATAATGAAGCTAATTTATCACATATTAATTTTATTTAAATTTATAGATAGCGATAAATAATTAAGTAATAAAAGAATTTCATGATAATCAATAAAATAATCAATAAATGATCGAATTCCATAAATCTTTGATTTGGCAGCGGCAGATAGTATATAAATTAAAGAAGTATTTAAATTATAATGAATTTAACATAATGTAATGTAAACGCATGAATTTGAATTTTAAAAAGTTTTATACGTATATGCAAGCGAAAATTAATAAAATATCCAATTTATCAATCAAGAATATGTTTTTAATTTTGAACAAATATTTTATCAAGCTGGACATTTACAACCAGATCCTAGTTCCAGCAGCGAATGGTAAGATAATGGCGAGAGTTTTTTAGTCCTGGTGTTATCGCAGAGACAGAGCCGTTGCCACCCGCCTTTTTTATGGATAGAACAAGCTGATGTCATCTCGTCCTAGAAATAAAAATAGAAAAAAAAATATATATATATATAAAAAGAGAAATATTTCAGTACGCATATTCCATAGCTTCTAGAGTTTCGTTAATAGCGAGAAGCTCTTATCTCCAGTCATCCGACCGTTCGAACCATGCGGCGCCGCATTAGCTTACCACCCCCACACATCTATTATCTAACATTTGTATGTACACACACCCTAACGCACCGAGATTTAGAAAGTTCGGTAAGAAAAGTGCACCTGCAATGAATAAATTAAGTTCAAGGGCATCCAGCGCTACATATACTCATGGCCATATGCACATGTGTATATGTAGATGTAATTGTATATGTATAGTCATGTGTGTATTATTTAAAATAAAATAAGATATTTTTTTATTAGTTATCTATAAAAACTATAATATAAAAACTCTTAAAACAGATATATTAACGGCACTATAATATAAAAAAAACGTATACATTATAAATATATACTTAACCACATACAATTAACTATATAACTAACTATAAAAAAGTAGATGGTGCGCACATAAATCTAATGGCATTATATATGCAATTAATATATCAGATACATGTACGCCAATATGTATATCTGTATTTATGTGTATGTGTTTCGAATATATATTTATACATATAGACTCGTAGGCTATCCCATATGAGTAAAATTTATGAATAAGATGAAATAAAGTTCTTGCGTATATTTATAATTAATGTGAATGTTTAATATTAAACAATAATAAAACACAGCATTAACCATGTGTATATATATATATATACATATACACACATATATACACACACACTTATATATATATATATATATATATATATATATATATATATATATATATAAAATTAAAATTATAAACATAAATCTATGAAAAACTATGAAACATACAATTAGATTGTAAACAGAAAATGTAAAAATATCTAAGGGAAATCTGTAATACGATAATAATGTTATCAATACTTATCGAAAAATAAAGGGATAACATATTATATTGATAATGTTATTTTTGTAACGATAACATCATCGCTCGAAAGTGAAGAAAAAAATGTTATTACATATAAAAATAAGAATTTATATTAATATTAAGAAATACAAAAATATCTGTAATTTTGATACTCCTAATGTCATCTAGGAGAGAAAGAGAGAGAGAGAAGAATTTTTATCAGACCTAAGCCCCCGAATTTTTCGTGCCAATCATCGGGATACATATCCCGAACAATAGGAGCTATCCGCGCCTCCACTATAAAAGGAGCGGGTTTTCACGCACTCCGTCTACTCTTCTACGCCACTAGTCGACTCTACTACTCATCTACTCTACTTTCACTGCTCAAGACTCTGCACTTCAACTTCAAGAAATTACCAGAAGGACGACTACCGGTACTGAGTATTCATACACACACACACACACACACACATCTCTCTCTCTCTCCTCAGTGGATTAGGAGAAAACAAATAAAAAGTAAGATAAATAAATTAATATTATAAACAAGCAATATTTCTATATATATATATATTTGTTTCTTCTTTTCAATCACCTAATCCTATCCGGTTCTGTGAGCGGTCCTCCCTAAGTTAGAGGACTTAAAGAATCAAATCCCCACCCAACTCGTCTATCTTTCTTTTTATTTATTTTTATTTAAGGGAGTTAGGGAACCTGGTCATTCAGGCGGAGGCGATTCCGGTTTTTTCCGAAAAGAAGACAATTTGAATCAAATACAAGCCTTGAATTGTAACCAGTTCTAAACCCATTTAGGAAACGAAGTATTAAAATACTTAACCTCCCTCTCCCTTTTATTAACCAAATTTACCAGCGGAAGGGATTACGCGAGTTTCCCGAGCTATTGTGGTTAATTCCTCAAGCTTAAAAATAAATTCGAGACATTCCTGCGTATGTACCCAAAAGGTGCATTCGCAGCCTTATAAGGTAAAGGTGGACGGCGGGGTTCTGAACTCCGACGTCACATACCCTTATAAAATTTGAGGGCTCGGCCGGGATTGCTTGAGCAACTCGCGACTCTGATTCGCTAGCTGAAAAAAAAAACAAAAAAATTAGTGAGATAATATATATATATATATATATATATATATATATATATATATATATACCTTTTTTTCATTTTTATAGTAAAAGGAAAAAAAGAGAGATAAAATTTAACAAAGAAAAATATCATTGAAAGTTGAATTATTAAATAAAAATTAATTTAAAATCAGTTTCTCTTTTTTCACTAAAATACCGTATATATCCTTAACAAAAATAGATATACACATAAAAATACTGAAAAATTCTTTTTATTAAACATTTAAAGTAAAAAGGGTGAAAAAAAGGAGAATTTTTTTAAAAAGGGTGTTTTTTTTATTCTTTTAGTGGAAAACTCTGGATACAGCTGTATCAAAAAAATAAACAAACCGTCACAAAAAAAGATAGCGAGCACGTAGGAAGGAAGAGGTCAGACTGTGAGCGGAGAGGGAAGAGCGGTTAGGCATCTCCACCGCAAAGATTCAGGGTGCCTTTTCTAAGGCCTACGAGAGACTTACCCTGGAAGAGAGAAAAAGTTTGTTCTCCGGAACACTTTGCACTCTCTGTCTAGGTGGAAAGTTGATACAGAAGTGCGGTCCGTGCTTCAGGAAGAATTTGAGAATCCCTCGTGTACAACCGCAAATAAAAAACACTGAAGCCTCACTGGATGGTTTGGATTGGAACCCTTGGAGACACCGCAGTACAAACTTCATATCCAAATTTAAAAATAGACGAGATTATTGAAATCCAGGAAAATAGTGCATGTCTCCACTGCTATGAGGCACATCGTCTACCCACGGAAGACTGTATTCAGTTTATTACCAAACAATACACTAGACCTAAAGAAGTGTATCGGGTGCGCCGTCAGGAGGCCTGGAAAAGAAGATAAGGAACTTACAAATAACCATATATATTGTAATCAATCAATAAATAAATATATAATAACATTAAAATTTATTGCTACCTTTTCTTAAAGCAAAAAAAAACCACCAAATGAAATAAAAACTTTTTTCTATGATATAATAAATAAAAAAAAACAATACACAAACATTAAACCATGTAAAAAAGGAAAAAAAGAGACTTATAAAGTTTTAGAAGAGACACGCATATAAAAAATTATATATATATATATATAAATTAAATAAAGTCAAAGAAACAAAAAACTCTGCCTCATTTACATACATACACATGCACGTAAATACAAATAAATTGTAATGATATTATCAATATATATATATATATATATATATATATATATATATATATATATATATATATATATCAAATTCTATGTATAAACAAGAAAAAAAGGGACATATACGTTACCTTAGTAATCAACAAAATACATCGACTAAGTGTTCGAAGTCCAAAATCTGAAAAAGAAAAGCATATCAAAGTACTGAGCGATAAACTAAAATAAACCAAGTCAAACAAAAGTAAAGTGGGTAGCTACACACATAGGTGCAGATACATGCAGCCACATTCACCTATATTGATATACATACATTGATGAAACGCTTAATTCTTGAAAATCAAACATTCAACTTGATATGGATGGTTTAGAGCAAATAATTTTGATTTTATAGATGATCGGATTTAGTGACTATGACAAAAATAGACCATAATAGACCAAGCTGTCTGTAGCAATTAAACTAGTTCCCAATCTGAGGAAAGCTGCTATTGACGTAAATGTAAGCTTCGTATTAAATGCATCATTTTCGCACTCGAATCCGCTGATAGGTAGCGATTTAAGTATTAAATGAAACTCTTAAGTGCTTGCTAAATTAGATATACCTGAAAAGTTAGACGTGCATCCCACTCGTTTAATGAAAGCTTTTCTAAAGCCATAGCCGAGACTATGGATAATTTCTTTAAAATGACTTTAATGGTCTTATGATATGTCTCTACTCCGTACGCAGCGAATAATATGTTGATCCCAACTGAATAGACGAATGCCTTTGTGACTCAATAATTATATCGTACAGAAGAGGGTAAAACTCTACGAAAGTCGAGAAAATAATAGCTATGTATAAATGATAGACCAACGTTCTTGAGCGTGGAGAAGGTTGTCAATTCAGGCAAGACTTGAATTAACGCTTTAACATGTTCCTCTAAAACATCTACAAGCCAAAACAGAGACCGTCTTTCTCAACCAAGCTGTGAAAATATTTTTCAACGCTACAATCGGACTTAGGATTCGGTTTAGAAAAGAATTTTAAAAAATTTGATATTAAATCACGGACAACCTCAAAAAGCCAGAGTGAAATATCCTTACAAAAAAACTACATTGCAACAAGCTACCAAATTGCAATAATATCGACTTAGCTGTTGCAATCAATCAGAAAATCAATCAGTATGTCTTAATTTAGTCTCTACAAGAAATTATGTTATTTTTATTACTATAGTCCTTCTACAAATCTTCTTCACTATAACTTAAGAATGTGGATTTTCAAATATATGCATATACTTTGCAATTAATTTGCTGAAGCAATAGTGCACTGATCCTAAAGTTTAAAATTATAATGCTTTCGAAATGTCCATTCTGTCGATGTACCATAATTTTCAATATTGGCACAACCAACCTGCCTAATCTTATTTGCAGCATCTATAACTTCACGAATATATTAGAAAATACAAATTCTCTATTTTAGTTAGTTAAATAAATTTGTGTATTAATGAATATGAAAGGCATTGTAACAGATTGAAGTTTTTAGTATTGACAATCTTATTTTCTACAATTTTTTGGCTTTAAATTAAAATTTTTATCAAAACAAGAAATGCATCGTAAATTTTTATTTATCAAGACAAAATACATCGGGTTACGTATCTAATTATACCTGAGGATCAAAATTACTTACTTTTCCGTCGAGCATGAATTTATTGTTAAATATGACGTTGATAAAACCAATATTTTAAAGTTCAGTCTAGAGATTTTATTAAGCTCAATCAAGGCTTCATTCGCGTTTCCCATCTGAAATGCAATAGTGTCAAGAAGTAAAAAAAAAAGAGAGAGGGAGAACCTGGAAATTTACGACAAAATTTTCCAGATCGAGCTTTATTGGGAGAAATGGCCGTATATAAAATTTTATACCGCCTCGCGGATCGCTGGCGTTATAAGAACGAAGGCGGCGCGCTCGTTTACATATGGGGCGGACCACACCGCGCCACGGCTAAGAGGACGATTATTGCCGTTCTGAAAATACCGCCACGGCGCTCCGCGCCCGAAGACTCTTTCTCTCTCTCCTCAAAATAGAGCGCAACGCGTCACGCGCGAAAACTTGGACGCTCTGTTTGGAAAATATATATGTATATATATATATATATATATATATATATATATATATATATATATAAGGCGCACGAGAGGAGGCGATGGAAGGGTCTCGGGCAATTTACATTGTGTCCAGCCTCGAGGTCGCGTGCACGCATTGTGTGCGCCTGCGACTCTTCCACGCCCTCTCACTCTCTATGTACCAAACTCAACTTTCTCGTTTCCTCGTCGCGTGCCTATCCTTCTTTAGCTATACTCTTCGTTTTTTTTTCTGTCTTTCGCGGATTCTTTTGATTTTTGCACTCGCTCGCGCGCGCGCGTTTGTGCGAATTTTGTAATGGAAAGCTCTCTAGTCGCGATAGATGTTTTCAATTTTTTGGCTTTGACACGTTATCTCACAGAGTTTAACATGTACGTTCGTTTAATATACGTTTTTCATACGTCTGCGTTGGTTATTGTATATAAGTATGGATATTATACTCCGTATATCATACGTATATAATTATAACGTATTATAACTGGTATAGTCGATTATTTTAACAAAAAGTGTGGCTCTGTCATACAATTCATTGTAAAATGCCTTTGTTATAGGCGCAAGTAAAATAACTCTTTTTTTATATATATTAACTTTTTTTATATATCCGGTAACTATATCTATACCATTATTATGAAGGAGTAAATAGTTTTCGCTAGTAATCTAATTTAGAAAATTTTTTTAAAATAAGTTTTTATATATCTAGGCAACCGGCACGCTCATATTATATGCTTATTTTTCTTTTAAAAAGATATTTAAATATTTTTTAAATATTTCAAACGGAAAAAATTAAATTAGACTATTATATTGATATTACTTTGTTATTTTGTTTAATTTTTAAAATTAACTCGACAAAGTTATTAAATTAAGCTGATAGTTTTTGATTTCAAGAATAAAAACTCTCTCTATATATATCTTGATTAAATGATTATTCTTACTAGTATAGTATATTGCTTACTAGTATTATGTTGAACAATGAAATTTTCACAAATTGGCTGCACTATTTCTGAGCTATTTATTTATTAGATTCAGACCTGCTAAACGATTGCTTATAATTTCCGACTTTCGAATGTTTGAATTTTTTTTTCTTCTTTTATAACGTCTCGGCTAAACATCTGTACGTATTTTAGCCCAAGTCGTAAGAACTGTAGAATCGTTAGAGCAAAGGTATTAAAATCTAAATAAAAATTTACGATTTTAATTTATATATAGTAAGTGACGAAGGATAGAGGAAAAAAAAAGAAAAATACGTACTAGAATTGATGCAAAGTATTCATTATTTGTAATGTATATACATTATTTTTATCATAACTGGCCCATCTTGTTAAATACTAATCGAATAATCTTTTGACAGAAGTTTTCTACGGTATCAGTACTGCTTTATGAGTACGAGTTTAATATTTCCGAAATATTGCAATCCTCTAAATAATGGCAAAAACGAGTTTTGCCAGAAGAAACCATTCTTTTTATTATAAACAAGAATTAACGGCTCTCAATAGTATTGTAACTGTTTCCACTGCAAATTTTTACGACGATTTAAGCATTCCCAATTGACAAGTCATTAAATTTTCATATAAGTTTTAAGAAAGTTCTGAGCGATGCTTCTTTTATAGAGAAATAGTGTCGATACTATATTATTAATTTTCTTATTTTGAATAGGAATTTTCAATGTTTGCCTCGAAAAATAATTTTAATCTCTTTAAAATTAAATTTATAATTCTATAACAAAATGTTACGATGTTGTAATTAAAATCGTAATTTAAGTCATTATAATAAATTATTACATTATACGAATGATTAACAAATTAAACTATTTCGTAACCTTATTACTTGTCATAATAATATTATCATTATGTTGTTTGGAAGTGTATAAGTCATGTAGAACTTTAACACCTTCCCAGAGGAATATCGGTAAGCTAAGTCGACTTCTCTAAATCTATAGTTCGATATTTCGTTGTTATTACTGACATTTCGTTATCTACTTCAGTAAGGCAAAACTGAACAAAATTTCACCATTATAATGAAAGTGGCGCAAATATACCGCCCACCTCGAACGAATAATTTCGTACGATACGCGAAAAATAAACGACCGACGTGGTAATTTTTGAATAGCTATTAGTTTGATTGTAATATCAATGGATTAGCTGATGTATTGTCATAGACTGGAAGCAAAATTAATTTGTTGACTGGTCGCTTGTATTCAGAAATAGCAGTACGCAAGATCACTACTCTCGTCAACTGATCATTACCAGGATGTAAGGCGGTAATACGTCCTAATAGCCATTTTGTTGGAGGAAGCAAGTTAACTTTGAAGAGAACCAAATCGCCAATTGGAAAACTATAATTAGGCCAATTTCATAAAATGGCTCAGGGAGTGTTACAAGTGGACCACCAATGAGAAAATGACCTGGAGTGATTGCACTCACATTTGCAGCATTTGAACTAAGTGCGCTGAATGGTCTAGAATTTAAACATGCCTCAATATCAGTCAAGAGAGTAGAAAATAACTCGAACGGCAATTTTGATTTGCCTATACTTCTGTACAAATGTCATCTGAAAGACTTTACGTTAGCTTCACAAATGCTACCAAAATTAAGGGCCCTGGGAGGAATTGCTTACATTATAATGGTAAGTTTCAAATCTTATACGTCTGCTAACTGGCATTCAGTTTTGCCTTTCTGAAGTAGACAATGAAATATTAATATCAGTTCCAATACTACAGATAAGGAGTGGCCTTTTATGCCTTAGCTTTCTACCCGGAATCAAGTTTGGACACTGAGAACCTAAGTAAGGCATGCTTCCGCGCTGGAGGCGAGATTTTTGAGATATTTTGCCGAGATTCTCCAGAGATTGTGCAGAGATTTTCCAGTGATTTTTGAGAGTGCTTCTAGACTGCTGTTAAATCCATTTACTGTACTTGCTTGTGAGAATATCGAACTATAGACTTGGAGAAGTCGAATTAGCTTACCGATATTGCCCTGGGAAGGTGTCGAAGTTCTACTTGATTTATACACTTCCGAATAACGAAGTGGCCCAGCCATTTTTTGGTCCTTCGAGCCGATAGCCTTGAATCTTCTCTGTTTTCATGTGCGGACTTACCGCCAGTCTGGACTTTGGCATGAATATTGACAGAAACATACTAACCCTACCCATATAATCCTCAGCAGCTGTGTCAGAAAATTCAGCATGTCTGGCACCAGTCAGATACCCGGCGCTCACGTGCTTCCGAGCCGGTGGAGTTGTAAATCGCAGCTTGGCGTCGTCTGCGAAGGAGATCTCAACAGTAGTGGGGTTTTCCCAGACGGCGTTAGTAGGTCGCAGCCCGTCGATTCCAGCTCTCTCGAGGACGTGTATGGTACTGCACCAATGCCCTAACATACGAAACGCGGTGGCAAGATGCTCTCGTGGCAGATTGGGATATTTGCTATCCGCGATCTTTTTGGGATACCTCTGCATCGCTCCCTGACCCGTGTGGTGGTTGCAAAAGAGGCTTTTCAAGAGAGGTTTGTGAAAAGTGGCTGTCCGAGTTCTTCGCAAATAAGGAGAGGGGTTTCTATGAGAGGGGTGTTATGAAGTTGCCGTCTAAATGGAAACAGATTATCGAACAAAATGGCGCATATTTGAAATAAATCCGACCACTGTAACACTGTAACAAAACGGAAGGTAGATATTTGACAACCTAATATTCACGAAAAGGAATGCGACCCTCGTCTCGATTTTCGGAGAAAATCACAGAGTTATTAAAAGGCCTTTAAAAAAATGTTCAATTAGTCATATGTACTCTTACACTATAGCGATCAGAATAAAAAAAAAGTATAGAGACGCTCGTTCGAACGTTCGAAAGTTTCTCGTTATTCGCGTGCCCTTGGTTCTGTACGTGGAATTTCATTACCGGTAGACAAATACGCGCTACGTCGATTACGGTTATTCAAGCCGTACGATCCTCCTCTGATTTGTCCACGATCGCGTCCTACGGCAATTGTATTCAGTGCGTAATTTTTCGTTTCGGAAGGACGCTAATTTAGACGCATTTTTGAGAATTCATGGAACCATTGGAACATCGGTATCAATTGTTATTTCTTATAGCTAATATAAATAAACAGTGAAAAAATAGCCACCAATGTTACAATCCGTTCGAGGTGGTAGGTGTAAATGTAATTCTTGATATGGCGTGAAACGAACTTAAACGACTACAAGTGACTTAATAATTTTGAATTGATTTCAGATGGCGTTCATCATTGGTACAAACTGTTATTCGAACAAAACATTTTTAAATAAATAATTTTCGAAAAGCTATAAGTACAGGACGTTTTTAATAAAATCGTTGTCATTAGAAAAATAGATTGAAGAATAAAATTGTGAAGGGAATAAGATTGTGACAACCAAAAACTACTGTATATTAAGTTTCATAATACACCAGTACTATTTAAACTCTAAGCATCAAAATTATTCTAATTTTGCTATTCTAAACTGTACATCGCTTGATTTTGCAAAAAAATGCTTATTTCATACAATTACGTTTATTTGTTCAAGAGTATTCATTATTTAGGATACACGAGCACGAGATAAGGAATGAGGCAGTATTTCGACCGATGCGTACATTCTTGTAAAATATCCCGTACGACCGGGCTGTGAAATCATCCTTGGCGAGCACAGCGAAGAAATTGACGGAGCTCGAATTTCCCGATCTCTCGAGCTACTTGGACCGATTGCGAACGGTTTCGACGTTATTCGTCGATACAGGACCCAAAAAATGACTTCCCACGATCTCGCGGATCGGACACGGAGTCGGTTTTTAGCGACTTTTAAACGATTTCGCCCACATGTCCGATGTGCGCGAGAGGGATTGTCGTTGAGTAGCGTCGCTCGAATAACCGAGGCATTCGAACGCGCCGTCGAACTCCCGCTTTCGGCAAAATTACTGTATAAACCCGTATAAAAGTCACCAGCCTTTCAAGACCGTTTGTTTCCGGCGCAACAATCGGAAACCTCCCACGAAACCCGTTCTCTCTCTCTCTTTCTCTATCTCTTTCGCTCCAAACTTTATAAATAATCGAAAAACGCGCATAGAGAGTTGGATAATTGGGTCTCACCAACCGCCGCATGAAGGTATATATATATATATATATATATATATATATATAAATCCAGGCGTTTATACGTGTGTGCGTGTGTATATACATACACAAGAAGATAACGCCTGCGCCGTGGCCGCGCGGTATAATAGGTGTCGGAAAGGCAGTCTGCCAAAAACGCTTTTCTCAGAAGACTCGCCCCCGATCCACCCCTCCCCCAGCACGGAACAGGAGTATCGCGCGCTTTTGTGTCTGCTGCTGCTGTTACTGCCGCGCGTAGTACAGCAGCAGCAGCGAGAGAGTAATTTTTCTCTCTCTCTCTCTCTCTCTCTCTCTCTCTATCTCTCTTTGAATTGCGAGCAGCGACTTTTTTTTCTGTAGCCGCGCGTGCGTGAACATGTGCAGACATATATATATGCGGAACGCGATTATTTTCAATGATTCCGGGGATCCATTTGAGATTTTTAGGAGATGGCGAAGGTTGATGGGTCATCGAGAGACAACGGTCCCACCGTGCGCCAGATTCCAGCGCATTGTAGCATTTCGAAGCGCGTTTCGCGAGAATCGGAAACAATGAGGCACTGTGTTGTTGTCGCTTTAGTAGTATCCGTAAATAATTGCGCCGATACAATTTCGTGCATATGTACATTTGCGTCACGAGCTAACATGAATTTTTGGTTTCATTGCCGGTAGTTTTGCCGAGGTTCTTCTGCGGCTCGTTGAGGATCTTGCAGATAGGTACCAAGAGTCTGTGTAGAAAGAAACAAGGAACATCGGTAACCTTTTTCCACGTCATCTACGATTACTCTAATAGACGAAAAATTGGTTCTCTTTTATAGGGACTCAATCATCTACAGCTAACGGGAAAGTTCAAAGTATCAGCTATCTAGAAATTTTAGTACTTTAGACTTAAATCCGCGAACTGGTTTGGACGCAATAGTTCAACAACAGGTTTATCCTGGTTTTTCCATACCTTGCGTATCAATATTTATTGATACTTCGAGAACCAAGAGATATTTTATATATTTTGTAGTTTAATACAGAGCGCTCAGTGCTCTTACTTTTGGACAGTTTAGTTAGTCTTTTCACGCTCGTCCTCGTGGACAAACGCGTTCTTTCCTTGTGTTATAATAAATATTATTTCAATGTCTATTTCATGTATCTCTTTTTCGCGTTCTCATATTCAGACGCCATATTATATTATTATATAGATACTACATTTCATTACATAATAATAATAAAAATCACAAATAGACATATGGAAATAAGGAGCATCTAATTATAAGTTAGGACATTCATTATGTACATCATAAATTTCTTTAATCATTTAGAGTTGCGAATTCATATTCTATTAATGATTGTGGATTTACCAAGTGTCTGGTTAAAGTAATCCAATCATTATCATCTTAAGTTATAAATTTCATTGTATTTATCATTAATATACATGCTATGAAGCTTAGGAGTAAAAAATTATTAGCGGCAGATCCATGAATCCAAGCGCAAGAACTCAAACGAAAAATTTAAGTTTCTATTTCGAACCATGTATTCCTTTAGAGAAATGATTGTATTTCAAGAACAAACTAGAACTGTGGTCGAAAAAATATGGTCTCAAGATGTAATACCTACATATTGATAATGTACGAGAGTGGATTAATAAGTGTCCGGCATCACCAAGAGATGGTGCCACTAGGCGCCCATTGAGGTCACAACTCCAGATATGAACGAAAAAATCAATCCAATAGTGGTGAAAGACCGCAGATTAAAAGTGCGTGAGATAGCTGAGATCTGTAAGATGTCATATGAATGTGTACAAACTATTTTACATAAACATTTGTATATGGAAAAGCTCTGTGTAAGATGGGTGCCGCGTTTGCTAACAGTCGACCAAAAATTGATTCGAAAGAACATTTCTACCGCCAATTTGGCGTTTTATAAGCGTAATCCAAGCGAATTTTTGCGTCGATTCGTAACCGTTTACGAATCTTGGGTCCACCACTACACGCCTGAAACCATACAACAGTCTAAACAGTGGATTGGACCAGGAGAACCAACTTCAAAGAAGGCAAAAACAATTTTTCGGCGAAGAAGGTTATGGCTACTGTTTTTTGGGATGCAAGAGGTATTGTGTACATTGATTACCTTGAAAAGGGTAAAACTATCACTGGTCAATACTACGCAGACTTATGCACCGTTTGCGAACAATTGCGAAGTTGATTTGCGTTTGATTTGCGAACAATGAAGAAGTAATCGAAGCTATAAATGGTTAGTTTGAGGAGCTTGACGAATTAGTCTATAGAGATGGCATTACTAGACTAGAACACCGTTATGAGAAATGTATCAGCCTTGGAGGAGATTATGTTGAGAAATAAAAAAAATTCTTAAAAACGTTATTTTTCTTTGTCAGGCCGGAAAGTTATCAATACACCCTTGTACATAGTTGTAATATATTTTAAATTAAAGATGAAATAAGACTAAAATCTTCTCATCAATCGTTTACGTTTTCTCGATTTGTAAAATAAGTTAATAATTCCTTATGTATGATGCCTTATTTGACTCGACATTACACCATTTGAGAATTTAGCATTTCCAATGGATTGGGTTTACTACTTGTGTTTCCAAAAACGATGATCGATAATTTTATTTATTTCGATTGAAATGGCATGTATACTTAATGTAGATAAAATTACACGCATGAATTTGCGAAGTGATTCACTTTTTGTATATAATGGCTATTTACATCTGCGACTACGAGTCTCTTCTACTGAAATGATCATGTCAAAATCTGTCATCGGCAATTCCCAGCTCGCAACTTGATAACGTCAATTATTCGCTTCATTAGCTTATGTCTCTATAAGGGTACATAACATCCCATTATTTCGAGCTTATTCATTCTTTGCAAATGTGTAGTTTGAGCTATGTTCAAGAATTTCGAGAAATTGTCGTTACAGACATTAATCGTGATACCTACATGTATCGACGCCATTGTAAAAATGTACATATTTGCTTTGTTTACAAATGCGTGGTAGATATCCGCGCATTCGGAAGCATAAATACGGCAGCATTAAATGATACATAACAACAAACAAAAGGAATGAAAGCTAAACGCTTATAGCCCGTTAAAAAGAATTCGGGAACATTATAAAAGAGCGAGAGAGAGAGAGAGAGAGAGAGAGAGAGAGAGAGAGCGGGGGAACTGAGTCTAGATTAAATCGGACGGCTCGATTCTGCGATTTTAAACGCGCCGTTTAGTCCTTCTTTCGGCGAGGCTCTGTTGCGCGTCACTTCGACCGTAACGTCTGGCCGCTATTCGAGAAAGTTCAAAAGAGCCCGATTAATTGCTCCGTAAATAAGAAAATTTTATCCGCTTAAAAGTCCGATGTATTCTTTCGAGGCGGAGGTCGATTATTTTTTTCTCGCTTCAGACGATCTGCCGCGATCTCTTTGAGTCAGTTTTTTACATCTACGTATACGCATATTTATTTATTTTTTGTTCCATCAAAAAAAAAAAAAAAAAAAACAAAAGCTTTGCGTACTTTTCGGCTCGTTATATTGTTCCTTTGTATTTTACACGTATACACATTGCTATTAGTATGAAATTTCAATCAACGATCTATCTTGCCAAAAAAACTTGTTACGCCACTTAAACGTATATATTTATTTGTCAAAAGTCCTACAACAAATATATTATTTAAATTTACGTCGCATGAATCGTGTAAATATAAAATAATAATAAATTTTACGATTAATTAAATTTTATTTCCAAACGAATTCTAATTTATTAATCTCGGTTTCAAAATAAAATGACCCTCCCCCCTCCCTTCCACCCGCAACACTGTTTCGTATTATATTATATTGTACGTGCATATATAGCTATATGCCTGTTAAGCAGACTCGGGGTAGCTCAACTTTAAAGTTGGTTTTTCGTAAAAATAGAACTCGATTGGAATCGTGGCTCGCTAAATGACGCTGCCGCGTATTTCGGCGAAACACTTTTCGCGCTGAAAATTCCCGTTTGACCGATGGCTTATTACGAGTGGCTCGCGCGTGACGTACAGCCGAGGACCGCGCTCACACACTTTTATACAATCGTCTCGGAGTTAATTAATCAAACGGGAAGGAATGTTGTAAATAATGGAATTTTCGTGACAAACGCATATATATATATATATATATATATATATATATATATATATATATATTCGTACGCATATAAGCAACGGCGTATTTCGCGAATTAAAATAGCCGCCGATTCTGCGTAATGGACTTTCCGCGTAAAACTGCTTAATGATGCGACAGGACAAAAAGTACACGCTAGTTTTCAGACAAAATGGTATTGAGACATTTAACAGTTGCTTTCAGTTATACAGTGTGAATTATTTGTTTCGAAAGTATAGATCGTGTCCAGTTTAAATTTAAATATTTGCTTTATGTTAATGAATATGAATAAATATTGAATAAGAAGTACCATATTGTGATTGTTTTAAAAAAAAAGAAAAAAAATCAACAAAATGTTTGTTTAAATTACATTATAGAGATATAATACAATAATTGTCATAAATGTTCATAAAACTATTTCTTCTTTTTTATGTTTTGCTTCTTTAAAAATAGTTGTAAGAATAATATTAGCGAATTCAAGCGCATTCACTTTATTTCAATATTAAACAGTATTTGCTTTCGGTTGCGGATTGATTTTATGAATATTGTAAAACTGCTATCAATTGGCTTAAAAATACAATTAGATTTTCACTATTACCAGTTGACTTCATGTTATAACATAAATATTAGGTTGTCAAATATCTCCCTTCCGCTTTTTTGCTCTTGATTCAATGCTTTATAAAAAGTGTTACAGTGGTCGGATTTATTTCAAATATGCGCCATTTCGTTCGATAATCTGTTTCCATCTAGACGGCAACTTCATAACACCCCTCTCGTAGAAACCCCTCTCCTTATTTGCGAAGAACTCGGACAGCCACTTTTCACAAACCTCTCTTGAAAAGCCTCTTTTGCAACCACCACACGGGTCAGGGAGCGATGCAGAGGTATCCCAAAAAGATCGCGGATAGCAAATATCCCAATCTGCCACGAGAGCATCTTGCCACCGCGTTTCGTATGTTAGGGCATTGGTGCAGTACCATACACGTCCTCGAGAGAGCTGGAATCGACGGGCTGCGACCTACTAACGCCGTCTGGGAAAACCCCACTACTGTTGAGATCTCCTTCGCAGACGACGCCAAGCTGCGATTTACAACTCCACCGGCTCGGAAGCACGTGAGCGCCGGTAAATAATTCAGTAAGGAGATTGGACGTCCGGAAAAAATAATCCGCTCCTTTCTTATTGTTGAATTTTCTCTTTTTTTCATACTTTTTCTCTAAATTCAAAAACAGATAACATTATATTGTACTGCACGCTGCCGTTGGCGTAATCATCGTGTAAAAATAAGAAAAAATTGACGTTCGAATCCAGAAGGATTATTGATCGATATAAATTATATTTTCTGACTATTTTAAACAATATACTACTGCATATGCATGAAGAAATAAAAGAAGCTGGCGTAGGTGCGTCTTCCAATTATTGTAGACGAAACGTGCGATTTTAGTATATTTTTTACTTCGATATGAAAAAAGAGTAGATCTATATATATATATATATATATATATATATATACACATGTAATTATTGTTTTAAAGTTCATGAATAATATATATATGTACACACACACACACACACACACACACACACACACACACACACACACACACACACACACACACACACACACACACACACACACACACACATGTAATTACTGTTTTAAAGTTCATGAATAATTCGTAAAATGCCTGCTCATTGAAAGGCCGAGGCATATCACAGATAAAGGTTGATCATAACGCAGACTGGCGAAATTCTATGCATCGTCTTTAATACCGCTATTTATATAACATACATATATCCAAACGTACACACGCGCGCACGCAGCAATTGGCTCCTAATGATTTTCAATTTACCCTAGATCCAAATCTCACGCACGCCCTCCTCGTTAACGCGCCTACTCGCCTCGCCTCGCGCCTCGCGCCTACAACATAACAAACACCCGCGCGTCCAAATTAGCAATGGGGGGGGGGGTGATGGAGGAGGGTGTGACCGTTCGGTAAATTACACGGGAGATAGAGGAAAAAAATTCATATATATATATACCATACATGTGTAGGCGAATATCGCTCCGCTGTCTTTGACTTTCGCGACGTTCCACAAAGTGCCGCCCCCACTCCCTTTCCCGCAGCTTCGAACACGCGCCCACCAGGGTGCCGCCGTATAAAACTGCCTTTGAGCTTGACATTCCCCGGCGAATGAGCGAGCCAAGCTTATATATATATATATATATATATATATATATATATATATATATACCTATATGAATTTTTCTCACGGGATGTCAGCGAGCGTGACGATACTCCGTTCATCCAAGAAGAAAATTCAGGGAATATCAACGGACGGGGCGACGATCAATTTTGAGAAATACTTGGAGTGTGTATATTTAATGGAATGTTGCTCTGTTGACTCTCTCTCTCTCTCGCTCTCTCTCTCTCTCTCTCTGTCTGCCTTTCTCCGCGAGAAATGAAGGCGAACTGAAATTGAAAAATCTCGCGCATTAATCTGCTAAAAATAGAGTCATAGCGAAATATCCTTCTGTTAACGTTGCATCAAATTTGCCATTTATCGTATTGATTCATTGATTTTGTGGATCGCGATTTTCGATTATACGCTATTTATAAGTATTTTTCGATATTGTTAGTATGTTCGAGATCCGTGACATGGAATGAAATAAATTTTTCGTGATCATACGTTTCGTATCAGACCCTAGTTAATCAGTGTACAGGACAAAGGCCAAATGTGTCAGTTAAAAATGAACGATGAACTACGCTGGCAGAGGAGGTTTAAGTATATGGTTTTATTTTTCTTGATACATTACACATTCTCGCTACTCTAGCAATAATAAATCTATTAAAAAGTAAATCTACGAATACTGATTTTTATTATTATCTAGTGTTGATAATATAGACCCTACTCTTTATGGATATACTTGTTAGGTCGATTCTAAAAATTCAGCGCAAACAGACAGAATGTGAAGATTCGCGAAGTAAAAACCATGTCGTTTGGAAAAAAATAAAAACAAGTCGATGGTCGCTTTGTATGGTTTCATTTATTACAAAGAAAACCGTGTGCTTCTTCCAGGGGTCGGTCTGTCCAAATGCCACGATGGGATGTGCGACGGCACAAGTAGCACGAACATTACCAAAATCCAGCTCGTTTAAGGAGCAGGCCATATGTAATTACCCGGCAAAAGAAACCCGGTAAAAATTTAATTGTTAGAAAATTGTTTGAAAAAATAGAATTGTTAGAATCTAACCAATCGAATTTAATCGGATCTATCTTGTAATCGGAGGAATTTTCTGTCGTACACATCGAATCATTCAATTTCGCATCGGATTCGACAAAAAAGAACGTAGCCTTCGAAGCAAACAAGTCGACGTTGTAAATTGGTCGATTTGTATATTAGATTGAACGGGATGGCCTAACGAGGAAATCGGCGGCTTTCAATTAAACGGAGCCAAGAGAACTTTGCGCATTCCGGTTCCAATTCCAGTTTGAATAATCAAATGTTGCGTTTTCTCACTTTTTTGACGATAGCGTATAAGATTCTCGTAAAAGCTTATAGGGCTCGGTCTTGGAGGCAATCGGATTTTTTGCCTCGCCGAATCCGTGCGAAATCCCTTATTCAAATTTCAGGATCCCTTGTCTGGTAATTAATGGATTCAGTATCGTCAATATCGATTCAGTCGGTTGTACTCGTGTCAATGATATGCCAATTTTTTTCTTTCTTTTGAATCCGTGAAATAATTCGTTAAAAGTGCCGCTTTAAAAAAGAATTGCCGTCGTGCCGCGTTCGCGAACGCACGGAAGCGTTTCGCTCGCCCCCAAGAGTGCTCTATGCGGACGAGCCTTGGCAGCGGCTTTTTCGCCAATTGAAAAGAAGAAATTTGGCCACTTTTGCGAATAATTCAAACCGTTCGTGTGGCGGGTATTAAAACGGCGCGGCGCTGGAAATTGCAATTTCGATTTATTCCTTTCGACCGCTTTAACGCTGAGTTTATGGCGTGTAGAGTTAGAGCACGTTTTGTTTATACGGCAAAGCTGGCGAAACTCGTATTTTAATATCAAGTGGCAGAATTGAAGCATTATATTACACATTTACACGGCTATAAGCAATTTCTGACATTTGCAGAATTTGGATTAGCTTGTAATGTATAGTCGAGTAGTCGTAATTTTTATTTATCCAGAGTACTTTTTATTACAATTAAGCGTATAAATTATTTTTCGTATTGACATTAATCTACAACTTGAACGCTTAACAAAACATAATTAAATTTTTTTATATCATCAGTCTGTATAACGTGAAATTTTTTGCACTTTAGTCGGTCGGTTGAGTAAAATATTGAGGGTTGAATGAATTTTTTATAGTACGACGATGGATGGTAGTAAGTAAGTCATCTTCTATATTCACATCAATATATATATATATATATATATATATATATATATATATATATATATATATTTTTTTTTGTTCACCAAGCGCAAAGTTAATAATCACAGTCTTATAATTTTGTGCTATTAAATCCGCATGGGGTATTTATTTTTCAAAAATGTTACTAGAAGTATTGCACTAGTTGTCTTATTATATTTCATTATCTTCACACATTGCCTTATTAGATTTCATTATTCAGTAGTAGGCGTAAAAATAGTACATTATTCACTAGGATAATTTACGATAAATATATAAATGAAAACATGAATAATAATTAGATTAAAAAAATAAAATAGAATGAAAATGAAATAAAAGAATTAAAATAAAATAAAAAATAGTCTTAATGAATTATAATCTACTATTTTACGCCGTATAAATAATAATAAAATATGGATTTTACGCCTGCTGTGGTTATAATAATATAGCATATCGCGAAACGTGAACGTAAAATACGAATTTAGTCCTGCGCTCCGATAATTGACGAGCATAAAGGTATAAGTGGCGCACTCGTGCTTTATATGCTGTTTTTTCACAACAGTAAGTCTAAAGTGCAATTTTTCATCCCCGTCTGAAGGGAGCAGAATACTATATCTTAATCCATTATGACAGTCACGTGGACACTTCATGGACCCTTTTTTTCCATGTCTTTTGCAAAAATGATTCTGCACAGCTTAAACCGATAGATGTTTTCAGCTAACTTTTTAACGATGACCATCCAAATCTGAAGCAACGTTTATGTGTTAAATGAAAAAAAAACGTTTCTTTTTTTTTTTTTACTTGCAATTTTTATTATCGATTCATTATACCATCGTATGCGCATCGATGTAGATGGCGAAGTAAATGACGTTACTTGCGAGCGACATGAAGAAAATTGGCTTAGATAGTGAATTTCATCAATTTAAAGCGATCCGAAATCGCCGCCGGACTCGTGAAATTCCGCTCTCTGTGTTGAAAACACCGTTAACAACAAACTAGAAGTATGTTGCGGGAAAATAATGATAATCATGTAACGTAGAGTTCGCCGTAGAAAACAAGCGAATTTCTGTACGATTCTTTTAAAAAAGTTTGACGATTTGCCGACTTGTAATTCTCATAAAATGGGAGAAAAAAAAATCAAAAATTCAAAGAAAATCTTTAAATACGTCTAGTGTGCTCTTTGATAAATTCTAAGTACTTGGTATCGATGGACATTTTTTTGAAAGTTGATAGCTTCCGAGGAAAATAATCTTAAGAGAAAAACAATTCGTAAAGTTATCTTTTTCTATTTATATGTGGAATATTCTTAACTCGTCGATTTGCTTCTACCTGCGTATTCTGAAAAATTTAAAGAATAACAGTTTTTTTTATAATCGATGTGTGCGAAGTGTTTGTCAAGCAAGATAGTTTGAAAAAAAGAATAATCGACAACAATCTGGCCGATTTGGAAATTTTCCAGGCTTTTTGTTAAAATATTTTAGCTCGATATTACAAAAAAAAAAAAAATGCGTCTGTCTATTAAATTCCAGAAAAATTTCTATGCAAAAAGATTGTTTAGAACTTATGAAAGAAAATATTAATATCTTTCTAGGAAATTTCTTTATTTTTAAAAATTTATGATATATCGTATTTACGAATAACGTAGTCGGCATTTTTTTCAACTTTTTAGAAAAATTCAATTAGATTCGACGATATTCTCCTTTATAAACATTTTTTTATTATTAACATTTTTTTTGTTCACATAGATTATAGCATTTTGGATACAGCGTTTTAAGGAATAACAGCGAAAATCATTATCGTTCCAGAAGCCATTTTGTATCCGATCGGATCACCGCAAAATTTGCATTAGATTTTTGAAGACCAAACACTCTCTTCTACATCGAATTAAATAGGATTGTATAATGGACAGTTGAGGAAGAAAAAAGTCGAATTTCAATAATTCGTTTTGTTATATATACTTTTATGATACTTCGTATTCTAGTTTTGGATTGAATTGATTCTTGAATAGATTGAATTGTCATCTTGAAAGCTCTGGCAAAAAAGGAAAATGAAGAAACGGTCCCCAGCTCACTGTTACCACAAACAGCGTATCCAAACTGTGCGCGCGACTTACAAATTCTTTGCCCCGCTCGATTGTCGGCGCATACGCGTTATATCATTTTACGCGCGCGTTCCACAATACCATAATTACCTTAATTTTCTATATGATTGCAATTGTAAAAATGTTTATAATTTATAAATAACGGAATAAGCTTATATCGAGCAACGTTGTTTTACTCGATGGACATACGGAGACGTCAAAAAACACATACCATATATAAGGCTCCCTGTACTATTCTCTTTATCGTTAAGCGCACTGTATTTACTCGCACTATAACATTCTTCTTATAATACTATTACGTCCACATATCATCTTCCCGCTGCGTATAACAAACTAGCGCCGCGATTCTCGACGCTTTACCGATCTACATAGACGACGGCGGTGGGAAGGACGGGGGGGGGGGAAATCTCGGCAAGACCGCGCGACCCATCGCGAGCCGCGTCGCCGTCGCCTTCGTCATATCGTGCACGCGACGCTCAGCGCGGCTCTAACGATAGCCACCTCGCAGCTATGTATCCCGCCCATTTATTCGCGAGCGGGCGCGCGCGCGCGCGCGCGTTCGGGAAGGACAGGAGTTTTAAAATAGGCCCTCCGCCCCGCGAGGGGCGGGGGTCCTCCTCCCCTCCCACCCCCCCTCTCTCTCTCTCTCTCACTCACCCACGTGCGGCTCGCTCGCGCTCGCGCTCGCCAAAGGCCATTATTATAGACCGCTTGGCCAAGCGCGTCGCCGTCGTCCGTTCGCGCTCGCGCCCCCTCGCTCGCTCGCTCGCTCGCTGGCCGCATCGGCGGGCGAGCGCGTGCGCGCGCGCGGCGCTGGCGGACCGAGAGCCGTCAGTCTGCGTTCGAAGGCGCGCGCGCTTCCCGCGACGCGACCGGCACTGCGCGCGCGCGCGTTTAGCGGTCTCGTTGGTGAACCGGTGAGGTGATCGGCACGGGGGGCGGGAGTGCGCGCTCGTGGTGGCTCGACGAAGGCAATAGAAAAGAAGAAAATAATATATATATATATATATATATATATATATATATTTATATATTTTCAAAAAATGCAGAAACCCACGGCCGTAGGCTGGTCGGCCGAGTGAATCGGAGACCGATCGTGCGCGGTGATTGCGCGTGGAGCAAAGCAGAGTGGTGTTGGTGGTGTCTCGCGGCATTGTTTAATAATCGCAGTGCGCGAAAAAATCAAAGATCTCGACTGCGCGCGGCAATCTGTGTCGCCTCGCCTGTCTTGACGCATAGATCGTCGTGCTTATGCATATATGTGCGTGTATATGTAAAGTGAGCTGAAATTCATCGACTGACGCTGCACACGCCAGTACGCGCACTCACGCGCACAATAAGAAAAAGTGAAGAGCCAGAGGGAGGAGAGAATGCCGAGGGTTGACTCCGTGACCCGCGGACTCCTCGGCGGGGCCATCTCGCCGTGGGAAATCAGCTGTACGCCGCCTGCGCCGTGAGCGCGAGCGCAATTATCTGCCTCTCCCCCTTTCTCTCGCTCTGTGACATACTAGAATTGCATATCTATATATATATATAGATAAATATATGTCGGGATACCTGCTGTACGCCGGGCTGGATTCGCCGTCACTCATGAGCGCGAACACAGCGGCGGAGCCCGAGCTGGCGACATTCATGGGTCTTCAAACCACCGCGCAGTTCGTCGAAAAGTACCACCATTTCATAGGTATATATATGTACACACGTATTATGTATATGTAGACACATGTACGTAAGGAAAACGAGAGTTCAATGATATTAGGGCTGGGATTTTCGTGGGAACTTTAGAATTTTCGAGCCTTTTCCAACATTTCGGCGATTCTAATTGATGAAACTGTTCGAACCGTTCGAGTCATTCCTAGCTACAGTTTTCATTAATTTTGAACTCTTGACAACGATTCGAGTGATTAAAAAAATTCAATTACTCCAATCGATCGAGCAGTTCCCATTATTCCCGCGTATCTAGTTAATTGGATCATTCGAACAGTTCCAGCTGATCGAACTGTTTGAACCAATCGGAGTCATTCAAAAACTGCAGATGTTCTAATTAATCGAACTATTCAAGCGGTTCGAGCCATTGAAAAATGTCAATCTTTTTAGTCGATCGAACCACTCGAATAATCCGAGGCATTCCGATATGTTGGCCGTTCCAATTGATTGACCTATCGAACAATTGGCGTCGTTCGACTGTCGATGAAACCGTTCCAGCTATTCGAGCATTTTTTCGGACCTTTCGACAAAGGGTTCAATATACATATCTATTTATGTTTCAAAATTCAATCATATATACTGTTCCCACATATATTGTTCGAGCAGTTCTATCAGCTCGAGCCGCTCGAGTAGGTCGAAGGCTCGAAAACCATTGTTCGAACATCAGCGAGTTTCCAGCCCTAATTTCTATTAAGATAAGATGGTTGCCGCGGGATTCTGGCTTTTTCTGGCGCGCAATTGTCGGAACAACAAAATATTCATACTCGCGTTTAATGTCAAATGCCTCGAATGCTTGGTATCGATGATGAAAATTTCGATCGAAATGACAATTACCAGCGTTGCTTTCTTACGAATGGGTCGAAAATAGGAAAAGGATTCAAGTCCATTAGTGCGACACGCGATGCATTACCTATCTATCATCGACGACTTCAGTCAACAGCACAGTTTTACAAACATTTAACTTTTCTTTCTCGAGTCCGCGTTCGATAATTACAAATTGTTAGCATACTGTAAACATTAAGTAGATCCGTATTGTTTAAGTGCCAGAATCATTCCGGATTTTTTTTTTTCGAATAAAAGGCCAAGATATACGATAAATTGTTTTTAAATTATTTTTGTTCTCGAGTCTGTGCATATAAGGAGATATTATTTATTCGAATCCATCTGTTTTCCTAAATTTCGACTCGGACAATCGGCGGAAGCTCTTATGAATCGTCGGGGCTGACGAAGTGACGGGTGATGAACGGCGAAAATTGATTGACTCTCTTTCGTATTTATATATAGACTGTTCGGTTTAATTTCGGCAATATATATATATATATATATATATATATATATATATATATATATATATAAATCCTCGGTCCTCCATCGTATACGAAAATTCGAGCGAAGCAAAAATGCTAAACTCGCGAAGACAATTGAAAATTGAACGGACAATTGCGCCGGAATCCCGCGGCGAAGCCTGCAAAAGTCGTGCGTTTAACATAGTAATTGTTCGGCTCGAGGATATTACGTACACGGGCTATACATGAAACAAACGTAATGAAAATGTAGCGATAGAAGTTGAAAAGGATCGCGACACTGTCGTGCGCGAAATTTCGCGCGAAGTAAGACGACTTTGTTCGGCGCGCGCGTACATTGCACGCCCGACTCATCGTATTTCACAAATAAATAAATGTCGCAGACAGCGAGGGGGAGAGAGTCGCTCGCGATAAGGGAAGTTATGATTAACGTAATTTTAAGATCATGTGTTTATAAATCAATGTATGATTATAGGGTGCAGGGCGCGACTTTTTACAAATATTAATTAACGTATTATTAATTATTTGGTAACTATGAATTATCTCATCCGTGTCCTTAATATTCTTATGGATTTATCTGAAGTGAAATTAAGGATAGTTCGGGTGCAGCAGCTTATACCAATGGAAAAATGAATCCATTGAGACTAAATAGCGTTTTATATTGTATATTAATCGACAGATTGCAATGAACAAATTATCTCAACGTATTTTGTTTAACGATCGATATGGGGAAATTTCACTTCTATACTTTTCAACTTCAATGCAAAGAATGAACGATAAATAAATAAATGAACAAATGCCTTGTAATTCTCTTAATATCCTCGAAAAGAATGTACAATTAACACGTCAAATTAGCCGCGATTCTACAATCCCTCGCTAAGGATATATATATATATATATATATATATATATATATATATATCCTTATTGTTTTAAACGCGCTCTTCCTCAACACACGGCTCTTACGGCCGTATATCTACACGTAAAGTGTATAATAAATTCAACTTGAGTGACTTGTTCGCATATTACACCGGTTACACGACCATTTAATGCGTGGGTTCGATCTTTTCGTGGTTAATTTGACGCGCGGGCGCGAAAAACGCCCGTAGGCATAAGCTGATACGTATTTTCCTTCTCTCTTTTTTGCACTCTCTCTCTCTCTCTCTCTCTCTCTCTTTCTCTCTCGTTCTTGATCTGTACGAGTGAGAGTAGTGTGAGAGAGGAAGAAAGAGAAAAAGAGATAGAGAAAGAGAGAGACAGTAGGGAGAGAGAACTTTTATTTATCAATTAGCGAGGGTGTCAACGGCCCGTAACTCTTTATTGCGTTTATGGAACCGTGCAGCTTCCTTTTCTCCTTCTGTATCAATTGCACGTGCACGTTTATATGCATGCATATATATATATATATATAGGTTCGCCCATTACATTCCCGTCCACATACGCTCACGCGCACTTGCCACACATTCTTGTGATTCCGTCAATTTGTCCCCCTTCCACTCCTCCTGCTCCTGCCCTTCCTAGTGCGCTCTCTATCTTATAAGATCTTCGATCCGAAGTTGGAGAATTAATGTTTTTGTTTTGTTTTTTTTTTTGCGTTGTTACGTTATCGTTGTTTTTTTTCTCTATTTATACGATTGTGCAATCAGGATGTATACATAAGAATTTTTGGATGAATAAAAATTTTTGATTCATTGACTTATCTTTTTAATGCTCTCTGCATTGATCTGTGTGAAAACCTTTATAATGTGTATATATATATAATCGCGGGTGAAATATTCGAAGTGGAGAGTGGAGATGAAGTGCGAGTAGATTTTGCACTCCTCCCTTTTTTAAAGTAAAATTACCTATAATTAGAAAAAATATCTTCGTTGGCCCCTTGATGTATATAACGATTCAAATTGAAACTTTGAAATTTAATATACGAGATCAAGGCTCGAAATATTCTATTAGTTTAAGTCATTAATTAGTTTTTAGTCGCTATTTCGATATCTCTGTTTCTCCTTCGGTTCGATTGGAGTTTCGGAATTATCGAACACGAATTAATCGTCAAATTGAAAAAATTCAAAACGACAATTTTAAAATGACATGGTCGGTTGAAATTGTGAATTCCTATGACTTCCGATAACAATTACGACTTGAATTACTTTTTAAATGTAATCCACAAATTAAATCTGATCGTGCTTGGTTCTAATGTATTATTACGCTTCTTTCTGGTTGGCGATTTCGTCATTCGGGAGGGGGGGGGGAAATTTTACCTTTATTTTTTTTTTTCATCTTCGTTGAAAAAACAAGATTTTCGTAGTTCTATAGACACTTTGAGATTGAAAGGGGCTCGATTAAGGGACTCTGTGTTTGCGCGTGTGCCATAGTAAGGATTGAGTTCATTCGCTCCCTGTGATAAGTGAATAATTTTTTTCCCTCGTATTTAGTTCAATTGAACCATTCAATATTTTTATTTATAAAACTTTATTTATTTAAAGTATTTCTATGAAGAAGGATGAACGTACAGAAGTATAAACGGGAAAATTCACGAAGCGTAAAATATTAATGTCAAATTTTAACATCGATCGCGTTTGTATGCGTCAACATTTCAAGAATTTCAACTTGGAATTTAGCCTCTTCATTACAACCATCGATACATTTTCATAAATAATAATTTATCAATGGAAATTTTTGATATAAGTCCCGTTACGAATACGAATGCCGCCTATACGTTGATAGATATAAATCTCTGAAACAATAGTTTCATACGTTTCGTCAACTCGACTAATTAGGCCAGATCGGCGATTTAATTGATTTGGGTCGAAATTTCAGTATTGAGGCGAATGGGGGAGGATTTTCGTAAAGTGTGCTTACGGTAGTCGATAAGGACATGCCGGGACCTTAGGAAAAACTAGTAAAAGAGGAAAAAGAAGTTTTTAGAAATAAAAGCAGTGTCCAATGTATGTACCGCAGTTGCGCATTGTTTTTGATCGGCTACCTGGGCTATAAAAAAATTTCCGCCCGTTTTTCTTCTTCGATTTTTATGGGTTCACGGGCAGTATGTACCAAATTTCCATGCCGCGATTGCCCGATCAACGTGTGAACCGATCGATCTCGATTGGTCACTCTGGAAAGTTATTTCGGGTGACCGTGTATATAGAGAACATTCAATTCATGCAATTATTGTTATTATTATTTGAAATGTTTTTGTTCGATATTCATCGCATATGGATTTTCAGGCCTGATGAATATCAATTTGATAACTGAAAAATTACTTATTGAAAATGACTTGCTTACGGCGCGAGTTAATTTACTTTTACAGACTGAAAAATTGAATTTTACAGGACTCTCCATTATTATTATTCCATTATCGTTAGCATTGTTAATCCGCCAAAGCAGACGTGGAGTAAATTTGTTAATGGTGAAAAATAAAAGTTTAATTATTTGATGAATAGTGAGGAAGGTCAACCAAAAATGTGGTACACCAAGCGTAATTAGAATAAGTCGAGGCTCATAAGTATCTTTCAATTCGAGTAAATTTACGGACGTACCTTATTTCAATTCCTTTTGTAACATATTTACAAGCAGGAGAAACCTTGTCACTTTTCACGCGAACGTCATATACTGTATACGCGTAGTTTGTAAGCGCAATAGTACGAGCAATAATTCGCACAGGTATTTATCAATGAAGAATACGATTGGCAATGATAATTGTGAAACTCGCCGGTTTCGAACGAGAGGATGCATATGTGTATACGCATGAAAATAATATTGCAAGTGTGTATGTGCATATTATACGTATAGACCGAGAGACAGAGAGATATGATAAATTATTCGATCCTCGTCGATGCGCTAATGAAAATACAAAGAGCATCGGCGGTCGGAATTTCGCACTAATTTAGGCCCGCGCATTTGATTAATCGACTATTGTAATTATTGCAAGGCGCGGGCAAATTGGACTAATTTCAATTTATATGAATTATTAAACAGTTGTGTCCTGCAAAACTGATTCCCCTTATTATTTCGGACGTCCGCGGCGATTAGGGTTAATGCGAGAGGAAGAAAATTTATGCGGTCGCGCTCGTAATTAATGGAACCGCGCCGCTCGAGGACCTCGGACGGTGGCTTATGACAATGCCTTTGCTACAATCGCGTATGAATAATAATATTCTTAATATTCTGCACAGAAGGCTGAGCAGATGTGTGTATATATACACACATACACACACATTCATACGTACATATGGTGATTCAAATCATATTTATAATGCGTCGATGCTTAATTTACCCAGAGGCTGATTAAAAATTCGGCAAACGTACGGATCTGTCCCGTTCATCGGAAAAAGAACAACAAAGGATTTATCATATATGACTGAGAGCAATAGAGCCGAGAATTAGCGGTCGATAAAGAGCAGCCAGAACAATTTTTCTACATGATATATAAATAAAAACAGTCATTCTTCCAGAATTAATTGCTGTAGAGCGAAGATTATACGTTACAGAGGGAAAACCACGTACATACCTCTTGTTTTTCAATGCTTTTGCTCTCTCTCTCTCTCTCTCTCTCTCTCTCTCTTTCTTTGCCTATCTCCGTCTACCTCTCTCTTTCCGTCCATATAATACGAGAAGAGGGACTAAGTGACATAATCGGGAACATCACGAGAGTGCAGAAAAAAATAATGTCAGAGACTTGCAGCGAGCGAATGTATACGTGCGTTGCGCCTATTATCCCTCTTTTCCTCTCTCTTTCTGTCCCACCCCCCCCTCTCGCCACAATCTCGCTCTATCTCTGTCTAGCTCGGCCGGACGATACGAAAATTGGCATGAACGATCGACAGCTGCCGATCCGAACTTATTTTCGTTCGCGGCGCGCTCGTGCGCACGTTTAGATTCGGGCGCTATAGAGGGGATTCCCCCCCCCCCCCCAGCAAGATGGGTTTCTCGAGCTCTGCAGCTTCGTATAATATATATATATATATATATATATATATATATATATATATATATATATTGACTTCATTTTGGTACATGGTTTTCGGCTACTTACGGATAGATCTACCGATGACTGACTATCGATTAATTGCCTATACGCGCATATTAATGTGTCTTTAATTGACCAAAAAACAAATTATTGACTTTTTTTAATACAACCACTAGCTGTTATTCAAGATAAATTTGTAATACCAATGGTGAAATCCGTGAAATCACGATTTTACCTTATTTTTTCGCACGTAGACGTGAATTAAAAAAAAAAAAAAAACAAATAACAAGTTACTTTCTTGCGCGTAAAACGTACATATTCCATTCGCTCGAAGCACGCCACGAAATAAATAGAATATTATTATTACAGAGCACTTATTTAAATATTATTTTGAACGTACGCTAGAGTTAAAATAATCGTTCTGCGGCTCGAAATAAATATGAATAAATATACATACCGGGCAAGAAGAGGATGAAGAAGGAGAGAAAGAAGAAGCATTTAAACGTCAAGTCGCGATTTATATTCTATTAATTTTTACGCTTGCGTTTTTTAATCCTCCACTATATGTATACTAAACATTAAAATTCACGTATAGGAAAAAGAAACTAGTAGTTTAGGAGAAATTACAAAAATACAAAATTGTGTGTATGTGTATATATATATATGGGGAGCCAGTGTACAGTGTCCGGGAGTCACTCCTCGTACTGTCACTCGGCGCGCGTATGTGGTGTCACTGACATCATCGCATCTCTTTCAGCATAAATTTCTTTCAGCTATATAGAATCGTTGTGACTTAAAAATACCAGCGTCGACCTCGGGAAAATTAGAAAATTTTCATTATAGCTATTGGCGATGCTCGAAAAAAGTTCGTGTCCGACGTATTTATCTATTTTGTTTGTTTATTTTTTCTTTCTTTTTTTTTTTAAACAAAAATTATCGATTAACGAAGGGTATACGAATGGCTGCTTCGCGTTACAATATGAGAAGGAAGAATAATGAATGCCATGGCTTGATCGTATTTCATTTTCACGACAGTAAAGTGCTTAAGCTCCCTTTTTCTATCAGAACTAATATTTTTTTTCAATGTAATTCGCGGATATAATATTTTTTCGCCTAGTAGTTCGAGCAAAGCTAGAATGGAAAAGAGAACGGACATAGAGTTTTCGGTTAGCGAGGTAACGATTTTTCGATGTTACCAGTTCCAAATCTCGTACAATTTTGGAAATATTACGCAGTTTTTGATGAGAGCCGATGATTTTTCGAATTTTCTGAAATAATAGGGACATATACGCTTGGAAAACTAATTTTTTCTTCTTCAAATATCTCGTTTCGATCTAACTTGAAGAAAAAAGAGACAACGACATTCCTTATTCATGTCGTATGTATATTATAGGCAAACTTTTTCTTAGAGACAGAAATATATCTGATGGCCAATTTTTTCGATCTATAAATGACATTATAGGCTCATATATCTTTAACAATTAAGTAACGGATATTTGATATTTATAGAAAAATTCTGTTTTCATACGTGTGTGTAGGGAGATGTACGAGTAGGCGTAGCTATATCTCATACTTGTCATTCCTTTTTCATATTTTTTGAGGGAATCGATCAATTTTTTAAGTTGTTCGATTGTTTTTATTTTTAAAAAACCAAAGCCGCTCGAGGTTTTCTTATTTCCATCGGGTGTTAGCATTTTCTAGAACGTAAACTAATTTCCTCGTGGACCTAAAAATTTGTATACGCAACCCACCTGAATCATCAATAAATTGAAATCATATCGATCAGTGTAATATGAAAAGAAAGAAATTCAATAAATTGAAAATTAAAAATACAATAGGTATTATGCATATACAAAAATTGTAAAAGCTTCATATAATAAATAATATGTAATAGAAATTCTCGGAATCCCATATATTATTATACATATTTAAAAAATTAAATAAACGGATGGATTAGTAGAAAACTTAATCTTCAACATTTGAGTGTATAAATGCGTCTTTTTCCGCTCGATAGCCTTCTCGAATCGTCCGCAAACGTATGCGTAGATATACATACGGGCATACGTTAGACGGGGCCGCGAACGGTGAACGGTTTTCGCGCTTCGCGCGCGTCACGCCCGCGCGCGGAGAGCGACAGCTACGCCTCGGCATTTCCGTCGCGCCCCTAATCGAGCTTCCGGTCCTCGAGACTAGTCGAGAGAGACCCGGTCTCTCTGTCTGTCTCTCTCTTTATCTCTCCCCCCCCCCGCCCCGCGCGCCTTCGCCCAGTCGCGGATTACCGGCGAGCGCGTCGGGGCGCTCGATCCCAAATCTGTGTATCGCTCGCGCGCCTGCACGGCGCACCCTTGGACTTTTATCGCGCATCGGCTCGCGGGAAAGTCGACGAAGGAACGGAAAATCAATCGACGCGGGTGTCCCGGGCCCGTTCGTCCGCCACCTCCGTCGAATCGTATCGTCGCTCTCGGCGTGGCCGCCTGCCAAGAGCCAAAAACGGATTTACGAGACGGTGCGTTCACCAGGCACAGAGGCGCGCGCGCGCGCACACACACACGCACGCACGCACACACGCGCACACACCCGACGCGCGCGGCCGGATATTTCCGCGCGCCGGCTCTGATCGCGTACTGCGCGTTTCGGGCGATAAAGGAACGGGTCTGCTTGCGTGCCCGCGTGTTCTTACGCGGCCGTTGTCTGCGCAACTCGATTTCGCTCTGGCGATACGGGGAGGGGGGTTCGCTCGTTTCACCAATAAAACGACGAGTATTCTAAAAGATCCTTGAAAGAACTTCATTAATATACCTTTCTTTTTCTTTTCTTTTTTTTTTTTTTTTTTGAAAGCGCTTGTAAAAATTGAAAGACAGGAAGTTTTGAGATCGAAACTGTATAGATTTAGTAGAGCTTTCGCGAGCGGGGCCAAAAACTTGAAGGTATATATATACGTCTGCAAAATTTGAGCTCTTGACGAACAGCCCCCGATGTATCGTATTTATACAGAAATTCGTAAGTACATAACGTTCTATTCCAATGAATATTACCTTATAATTACCAAATGATCTCGCTGACTTCGTAAGAACTGAAAAAAAATACTCAGACGTAAAAAAAAAAAAAAAAAACACGAAACGTAAAAACGTATACCGAACGAACGACACGTCAAAATTGACAGTGTCAAGAAATAAACGTATATAAGTGAAATAAATTTTTTATCAAAAATCGTTACGAGATGCGCTGTTGTAAAACGTGTATTTCATATGAAATTCAATTATTGAATGCTCAGAGCCTAATTAACACGTGTAAGTATCGCCAAATCGAGGCTGACTTCTGTCGGGTCCGTCTACTCGACAGGTCATGAAGTAACACGACGATCTTCTTACATTTAACTAACACCAGCAGCATATTATAATTTCGACAGCGTTTCAATGTATTCGTTAAAAGCGCAAAAAAATTGTTATTTCATCGACTTGGTGCGGTTGTTCAATGATAGTAGAATGAAATTATTAAGGAGATAATCTGATGACTGCTTTTCGATATTTTTTTTCAACGGGGTCTTGTTAAATAATGCACGGAATAAGAAATGATAATGAAGAAAAGAATAATTAACGAATAATTTTTGCAGTTATACCAATGTTTTTTTCCTTCCTACGATATTAAAAATTGTGTAAAATAATGTATTTTTCCAAGTCATTAATATATAATTAAGAATAAAATACCGAGTGAAATCACTCCTTTAGTCACGATGTTGGACACCTTCCCGTTTCCAATGATATATCCCCCTTTTAAACTGAAATAGCGTTTTTCTTACGCGTTTCCGATCCGCGGCACGAGAACGAGAATCATGAAGATCGTTTTGTAAAACAAAGTGGGACGTGGCTTGTATCTCGATTATTTCAAAAGTTGGAAGAAGGTTAATATGTTAAATCGATTAAAATTTTTTTTTATAGAAAATATGGACCGCGCTCGAAGCATGAAAGTTTTTCATCCTCATCTTTCAAATGTGCACATTTAGTAAGATTAATGACATTTTGACGTTTGAATTTCGAGATTTTTTTTTTCAACAGATTTGATTACTTCCGATATTGGAATTAATTAAAAAGTTGAGTGGAAAAATTAAAATCACACTTTTCGCTTAAGCCTTGATAAATGATTCTGAATGACAAAGCATTGAACCTTCTTTACGTAAGGTGGACGTTTCGTTGCAAAACCAATCAATTGGGCCTTAGCTTCGGCACCTTTAACGTCGATTATTTTTGATCGAAATTGTTAAATTATAGTTGTATAAATTGTGCGACTAATAAATTTAATTTAATGTATTAATTTGTTAAGCGAACGATAAATATCGAAACAGCAAATTGTATTAATATCTCGAATGAATTTCAATTGTCGCGCGAAGAGCGCAATTGAAACGTCGATAATTGATTAATATACGAACTGATACAGGCATTCGAGATGTTTATTCGACGTTGCTGAATAATAAACAAAGGGAAAAATAAACAAGAAAATTCAATTAACTCGCGTACTTGAAAAACTGCTCGAGCCTATGTAATTTATCACAATGTAAGCGATTGATTTAAAAAAATTATAGAAACAAGCAAAAAATCAATTATTAATAATTTAAGTCGATTGACTTTTATTATTTTCTCTCTGTGATATTTTCATCGAACAACACCATTCTCCAATATCGATCCGTAATGAATTGAAATATTTTAAATGTTCTGTTACATGTTTTTGTATAACAGCCGGACCGCTCTTGCTTCTGTATAATTCACCTCCGTAGAATCTGAATTGGAAATTAATGCTAGAAAAAATAATAAATTTGCAATAAAATGAAATAAATTGAAAAAATTTTAAACTGTATGCTATGTTGGTAAAAAGCAATTTTACTGCCCTCGGCGAACGAATGACATTACGAATTATTACAACGATTCGTAATTTCATACGACACATTGATATTGTGATTACGCCCTCTTGAAACGGAAATGAAATTTATTTAAATAGTAGTGTGTAATTTCCAATAATTATATCCATATACCTCGTGTATAAAGTAATGTATTAACGTATTAATTGAATTTTAATATTAATTAATATAAATAATTTATTAATTTTAAGCAACGACAACTGACGATAAACGTACCAAAACTAAACTAATTGCACAAAAATCCGTCGTATCTAAATGCGTAAGAGTTTTTTTCTCTCTTAATCTACGTTGTTCGTTAAGAGCAATTTAGATTTCTGTTTTGATTCATAATTATTCCTAATGGATTGAGGCTGTATTAAAAATAATTGGTTCAGGCTCAAATGGGAGGTACGATAAGAAACATAACCTTTTAATATGCATTTTTCAGAAAATCAACCTTACAAGGCATTTGCCTATAATCGCTCAGATTTTTAGAATAAAATCTGTACAATGTCAGCTTTAGCCTCAACGTTTAAACAAGCGCGTTGTAAACAATGGCCTATCCTCGTCCCACCTTCATACACGTTATTGCTTTTGGGTTGGGAAGGTGCTTATTTAGCGCCAGGATTGGAAGATATATTATCAACGAAGACAGACGTCTCGTGAACGAGTAATCCTGGATCAAAAACATATTATCAAAGCATTAATTAATAAAGATTCTTTGGCATTGATATGGATGCTGGGACAATTCGTCGTATCAAATTATAAACGAGCCACCTGGCATCGATACGGGGGATGTCGAGTCTGAGATGGTATTAACAAGAAAAGGTCTCGATTGCCATCTACGCGCCGATCGTGAATCTTAACGAATGCTTACGTATGTGTGGGCTTCTTCTATATATATATATATATATATATATATATATATATATATATATAAATTTTGTATTAAATTATCTTTCGACATATTATACCATTTCCGTAGATTGATTGCAGAATTTTAAATATAGTATAGATACACGCAATGAAACGTTTCAAAACTATACTGTTTAATGATTTTTATTTATTTAAGCATGAGAACAATATAATTCAGATCTTGATTTGGCTCGGCATAAGAATTACTCTTTATTCAAAAGGAATCCTTTTTTCCAATTGTTATTTAATTCTTTAAGCATGAAATTACGGCGGAGATTTGTCGCTTCTCGATGAAAATATATATATTCGTTGGATTATTTTTGCTTTACTTCGCTGTTCTAAAGTAAAATATAGAATGATTAAACATATTATATTTTTATCTTTTACTGTATAGGATTTATACATACTGATTATTTATTTCTAACAATCAAATAAATTAATTTTGTATTACCGGCGTATTTTTTATGTAATAAAAGACATTATACCGATGAGTACATTGTTTGTAACTAACTAACAATGTCTAACATAATTTTTCATCTTATAAGTCGTATAAAAAGTAAGTGTATGAATATTGGTATGATAAATCTTGAACTACAATAATTCTTATATAAAAAGCAATGTATATTATTAAAAGTGCGAATCATCTGCAGTTAAGAGTCATAATTTTAGCCTATAAATAGATTCCTTTTCAACACACGAATTTATGCGGAATTAATGAGTCTGCTTAAATACGAAGTAGTATAGCTTTACTTCCATTGATCGATCGTTTGGATTTTTTTTTTTTACCAATTTCCTTGAACAATTGGAAATAGACAGAAATATGTACAGAGGGTGTTTAATGCAGTTCACCTGGCAGTCGACGTATTCTCAGTGTCCATATACCACGCATCAATTTTAATAATTGAGATCTGAAAAAAGTGTCGTTTTCTTTCTTTTTTTTTTTTTTTGGCTTTCGTCGTCCTGGCCCGTATAAAATGACAAATTGACCAATTAACGGTACTTAGTTGCAGAAGACGCTACCCGGCGCGTTTCGAAATTGGCTCAAATGTTGCGACCCGTTTTTATAAATCACTAAAATACGAAGGGAAGGAGCGGTGCGAAAATGCAGTTTAGCATTTTCACGAATTCAAGGTACATAAATATTTCAGTGCAACGTTTTGTATTGTAGTACAACGTTGGTATTTGTTTAATCAAAGCATTAATAATTGTGCATTGTTATAAATAAATATATTTGTGATTGTTTTCATTGGAGAGATTTATAAAAAATTGAATAAGGAAATAAACTACGATAGTCTAAAACAAATTTATTGTTTAATGAATTTGAAAACATTAATTGATTTTGGAATTAAATTTACTACTGTACAAAAATATAAGTAAGACTTAATTTATATATTTTGAAATCTTTATTTATTCTTCTAAATCTAATTCATCTCCCTTAAAATAATCCCCCCGGATGTAATGCAACTATGCCAATGCTTTTTCCAATTTTCAAAACATTTTTTATACTCGTATTCCGAAATGACCATCAGATCCTTCTTCGATTCGGCTTTTATTTCTTCAATCGAGTCAAAACCGTGTCCCCGAAGTGGTCTTTTGAGTTTGCTGAACAGCCAGAAGTGAAACGGTGCTAAATCAGGCGAGTAAGGTAGTTGCCGAACGATATTGGTTGAATTTTTGCGAAATTTTCACGTAAAATAAATGCAGTGTGAGCTCGTACATTATCGTGATTCAAAAACCAAGAGTTGTCTTTCCATAAATCAGGCCTTTTGAGACACATAGCTTCACGCAAACGATGCATAACATTCAAATAATATTCTTTGTTAACCGTTTGACCATTTGAAGAAAACAGTGAGCATAACCTTCTTTGAGCGACGGTGGCGTGATTTTTTCGGTCTCCGGTCTTCTTTGGCACGATATTCGCTTCATTGATCGGTTGTTTCTCAATCATAAGCATAGAACCAAGTCTCGTCCCCAGTTATTATGCGTTCCATCTTGTCCTGATAATCCGAAAGCATCGTTTCAGAGACTCCCGTGCGACACTGATTTTCCAAAAAATTGTGTGCTTTTGGCACCAATCAAGATTTCGCTCTTTTCAGACAGAAAATGTCTTTCAAAATGGTGTTGTTTGACCCATTTGAAATTCCGACAATATCAGCAAGCGACAACAATATTAAAATTGACGATTTTCCAGAAACAATTCTTTGATTTTGTCGACCTGTAGCCCATCAGTAGGTGTTCTTGGTGGTCTTTGACGTTGTTCGTATTCAACGCGCTCTCGACCTTCTATGCATAATTTGTGCCAATCGAAAACACTTGCTCTTGACATTGACTTCTCACCAAAGGCCTTCTGCAACACTTTGAACGTTTCGGCGGCCGATATTTCATTTCGCGCGCAAAATTTAATGCTACTTCTTTGTTGAATAATTTCCGACATTATAAAAACCGAAGAGACGCCTTTTCTTTGTTTACAAAATACAAACGTAACTATATGACAAATGAAGATAATTGTGTGAAATTTGGCACAGATAACTCCAACAGTATTACCAACTTAAAAATAAAAACATTTGTCCGAATCGATAAACCCGGGAAGTTTGAATTGAAAGGTCTTACTCATATTTGTACACAGTAGTATTTAGGGCATTATAAAGAAAACAAGGATCTACAAAAAATAATAAAAAATTAGTCTTTTTTACCATAATATTTGATACTTTTCTCATATCTCAAAAAAATTCGAAAATAATTTATTGCTTTAATTGCACCACGATTCTTTGTATTAAATTATTATTAGCATAAAATATTTTATATCAATGTAAGAAATCAACGTACGAAACGTATATTTTTTTGCACATTGTGATGGAGATAAATTATTATTTTGCAAAGCTCCATAATAACCATCTTAAACTGTTCGTCGACTCATTCTTCATCGATAAGTAAAAACATTGTTTTTCTTTCGAACGGTCGAAGTAATATTTCAGCAAAACCATTTTCATATGGGTTAGGAAAAGGATAAAAAATCAACGGGCTTATACCGGAACGTACGATTAATCCGGCATGCAAATTTTTGCATACCTCTTACAAAGTATCGCAGGCGATAAAACCCATATGCACAGAATCGATTAAACTTATATAAGGTCAAATCCGTTATGTTGATATATATAAACGCGTGTTTCAGCGATATGATCTCGTTACCCGCGTGTTTGCATTTATGTATATGCCGGCACTATATACTTACTTACCAGTCGACATGATATACTATCGGACTATTATAGCTATATAATAATCGTAGGATTATACTTCTTGGTTATTTTCAGACACTTAACCTGCTCGCCATTTGCAGATAACATTTGAGGACAGCTTTTATTGCGTACGGCGCACAAGCGCGCACGTCACTTAATTTATATAGCACGGTGCTATAAAGAAGATTTGTATTAACAAAGAAAACTTATGATTAATACATTACTGCGTAGGCCTTGATACGCAAATTATTATTATTATTATTGTTGTTGTTGTTGTTGTTGTTGTTGTTGTTGTTGTTGTTTTCTCATTATTAATCAAATAATACAGCACGAATGGATTTTTAAAATGTGTAATTGCTTAACTCCTTGATGGTCTCCGCGGTGTATTAAATATTTTATTTTTATTTATTTTATTTTCTCATACTTTTGTAACATATTGGCGTCTTGCATCCCCGTGCATTATTTATATACGCATTGCCTTTAGCGAACGCGCTGCAATTTAATATTATAAACGAGACAAAGCGAATGGAATGAAGATTTAGTTACGAGGCAGTCGCTGCATAAATTTTCCTCCTCAATTCGAGAATTCGATAAAAGAGTCATGACCGAATGAAATTCATAATAATTGATTTATTGGAATTTTTTACGACGCCTTGTATTGTGCGCTTTGATTAATACCGGTGAGTCGACCGGATTGAATTGAAATTTTTTTGAATGATAAATCGCGTCAGATATACATACATATATATATATATATATATATATATATATATATATATATATATATACACAATACAAAAATGATATCTCCTTTTTTCTGGAATATCCCATTAAAAGGCCATTAATTATCCAATGGCACGACGCATGCGTAAGAAATATTCGGTCGACGTCCATATATATATATATATATATATATATATATATATATATGCTGCCGGGGGCCTCCCATGTGCTGTCAGAAATGCCCGAAGTATACGTCCGCGTCTGGGACCGCCGCTCGTCGAAAATCTAATTTACGGCGCGTTACGCGGCCACAGCCAAGAATTTGCGCCTCGCGTATGTGGAAAAATTTGTCACCGACTGAGTAATGTCAAGATCAACAACAACAACAACAACAACAACAACAACAACAACAACAACAACAACAACAACAACAACAATAACAAAAACAACAACAACAACAACAACAACAACAACAACAATAATAATAATAAGAATAATAATAAGTCTGTTATACGGCGTTTTTACTTACATTTCCTCGGATATATTATGTTCAAAAAAATTATTCCCGTAAGAAAAAAAAGAAAATTTTCCAATAAGTTTGGGCGATTTGAAATCCGCTACTTTTTTCATCGGTAATTTTCTGCCAATCAATGATGGAACAAACGAAACAATCAATATACCACTACTGTGTAAGTAAAATTACTAGGCCGGATAAGACTCGGACAGGGGAAAAATCGTTGTATAAATCGTAATTACCGGGTCGTTAGCAGGATGAAATGAAAAATAGAGGGGCAGTGTGAGTGGAAGATGTGAATAGAAAGAAAGAGAGAGAGAAGAGCTGAGGTATGCGACGAAACAGTGGACAATAATAATGAAGATTAACCTATTAAAGCCGCGCCGACCTCAGCGACTACTTTGCACTCTGGTATTCTGAAATATTTCGAAATTCTGCGCCGCCCGCGCAACGAAATTTTCAACGCCACGTAATACGTAAGGAAGAAATTTTTTCAAATCGAAAAAGCACGCACTTTTGGTTTCTACAAGGTGTAATGAAATATTATATATTTAGAACAGTTCTAGATTTCATGACAGCGAGAGAGAGCAATTTCCTACCTTGACGATACTATAAGAATTGTTTCCGTCGTACGTTTTTCACTTATTTTCTTCGAATCTTCGAAGAATCGGGTAGGTGACGCCTGATATTGGAAATTAAGTATCGATTCATTAGGTATAATTATCGCATACTTCCCGCTTGGCTTTCTTCACTATGAATCGAAATCGTTTGAGAATTTTTAAAAGACATTCCTGTTTGAATATGCATTCCGTCAAAATCGCACTTAATTCCGCGAATAAAGAAAATTAGAGAAATACCACTTAAACCATTGTCGAGCCTTTAATCTTCCTTTATTATCTTACATAATGTGAACGTCAGTTTATTCGTTAAATCTTAACGAATTCATTTTTAAATTATTTATTAAAATTTCTTAAAAATACAATTGCACTGAATTTTGAAGACAATAATTATTATTTAACATTTCTACTTGCATTTATTATATTTTTCTTTTAAAATTTGCTAAGCGAAATACTTTATATCGTTAATGAAAAATTATTATTAGAATTTACCTTACAGATCTCAAAAACCAAATTTTTAAATATTAATAATTTAACAAACAACTTTTTTTATAACTCTTATTTTTTAAAAATAATTTCAAGTGCACTGCATCATTGTGGAAGCTTGCGTAAGATTAATTTCATTAACTAACATCAATAGCGAACGTTTTATTGTAAAATTTTCGAACATTCACTATTATAATTTATCGAATAATTACAGTAAAGTTTTTTCTATGTATAATTTAATATTTTTCAAAATTCAACATCCAAATTCGTAAAAGTATATATATATATTTATACAGTTATAAATAGAGATTTACAAAACAAAGGAGACTGAAAATAAATGTTTTTTGTTCGATTTTTTTTTCCTAAAAGGACAACGATCCGTCGGTCTAACCAGTAAATTCTAGTTGTCGCTCTGCCTGTCGTCTTACTAAGGGGTCCAGCAGATGGTTAGGGCGGGACGTAAAAAATTTGTTATTTTTAAATTACTTAACATTATTTCATTTTTAATTTTATCATTTTATAGTACTACACTATGATAAAAAGGCTTTCTCCCACTTCGGTACGGCTTCGCCAAATTACCATAGTGTGCGAAACATACGATTTGTCCGTACGGGGGCGCTTTCTGCTCTTCAAAGAAGGGCGCAAATAATCCAACGAAAAACTCGACGAAAGAAAGCATGTCAAAATTTCCCCACAAAATCACAAAATTTCATCACTCAGATTTGATAAAAATATACTATTATCAGTTTTCTTTTATGTATGTTATGATAAAGATGTAGGACCGAGAGGTGGGAGGGTGGTGTAGAAGCCGAAGCCCTCCGTGTTGTAAAAAGAAACGATAATAATTAATTGCAGATTATAAATTAAGTCATAATACAATCTTAAAATGAAATTTAAAAAATTTTTTAATGCGTAAAAAAATAGAATTAAATATTAAAATTAATTATTAAATAACGGTACAGATAATTTTTAATACTTTAAAAAAATTATTTTTATACGAAATTTCACATAGGATCTAAATTTTATTTGATTTTCCAATCATGAATACCAAACTGAAGATGATAAGAAAATGCTCCCACTGGCGCGGATAAGCCGAAACATCGACAATACTCGATGTTACACGGGCGCGCAAAAGTGAGGATCCTACCCGACTACGCGCGGCTTCGTTTATTCGTATTTCCTCCCCCCCCCCCCAGACAAGGAAGGCAAAATTCAATTCAAAAAGTGGCATTTTTCTCCCTCGTGAGAGGTGTAAAAAATCGCATTTTGCGCCCTGCTGGCCGCGGGAATGGCCCGTTTCTCACAGGGTCGAGACGAGGCCGAGGCTTGTAACGAGGTTCGTAAAGAAGTCCTTTCGCTTTAGGCGAAGACTTGACTTTTCCTCCCGAGAATCGCATTCAAGCGGCGAAGGTGCGATTTGTAGGTTAGAAAGAGGAAAAATAATTTTTTTTCCTTATACCTTATATAGGAAGAGCGTTAAAGTTTGGCCGAAACGCTTAACCACAGGCCGACATTATGAATCGTTTTTTGTAAAATTCTGTTTTCGTAAGAACTGGTCTTTATAATAGTAGTAGTTCCGAAATTCCAATTAATCACGGTGTAGCCAACGATATACGACTACAAACAAAAATTCTTCAACGAACTCGTATGAATTATTTCAGAATTATTTGAGCAAGTTGTGGATTTTATCTTTTTTTTTTACATTTTCCATTGGCTTTTATTAATCTTATATTAAAAAAAAAGGTTTGTTATAAACTTGTCAATAAATTGTACTATGGCGAATTTTGTGTTTTTGAAATTGGAAAATTGGAACATTGCACAAAAAATGTCATTTGTTACGTTCACGAGGTTAAATCATATTTCACTAGATTTTGTCCATTTAAGGTTCAATTTTTAACGACGACCTCTTGTAATGATTGTCTTAATACTTTTAATAAATAAAAATCTGTTCAATGAAAATTTTTTCGTGAAAAAATATCTAAGAGTAAAATTAAAAGCTCTACTTATTACGTCGACCGGTGTATGAAACCAACTAATAAATATATTTATCGGCTTATAACAGATTTATGACACTATAGTTTTATACAAAAATTCTTGTTTGTCTTTTTTATCAGAATAAATCAAAATAAAATATCACAATATACAATTGGTGGTATTAAATTTATTAATTCTATGCAATTTTTAAAATCACTCAAATAATTCTTATACAAGAATTATTTTATAATAAGAATAAAGTTAGTTTAGTTCAGTTTAGTTTCTGAGGATGAACCGTAGCGGTTCGAAACGTCGGACACCAAGGTGATTCTAAATTTAAGGTGGTGGGGGCGGTCAGATTGTCCTTTATTAACCTAGAATATTGATTTTATTATTTTTATTTTATTTTATTTATTATTTTATTTTCACTTTTATTCAGATTCTACGGGGATGAATATAAACAAGGACAGTCGGAATGCCCTTATTTTTATATAATATATTATATTATAATGAAACAGACTGTAAGACCGATAAAAATATTTATTAATTTGATTCAGAACAATAGACATAAGTACAATTTTTAATTCTAATATAATAAGAATGAGAATAAGATGAATACACATTCGTATAATATTTTCACTCAAACTTTGTGATTTTATTATTTAAGCATTATCTGAAAAATTCTCAATATCAAATCGTTATAACTACTTCTTCTCGTATTGGAATTAAAAATATATATCGACGTATATAATTTTCATTGGGTGACAATTAAACAATACATCGCAGATCTTCCGCACGAGGGCCACACAGGCTAACAAAAAGAATGACGGAACGTTATACACACACACACACACACACACACACATAATATACGCGGATGAAGAAGCGTACGCGCGGACTGGCGCGACTTTGGCATCCGCCGATGGCGCGCGCGCGCGGGACGATGCAAATCGAAAAGCTTGCCGGCATCATCATGATCCTCATTGTCGTCAGCAGCACTACTGTATATGTATACATATATATATATATATATATATATATATATATATATATATATATATATTTCAATGCATGCGCCACGGTCGCGTAATCCATAAATAACAGCGTTTCGCGCGCGCACTCGCTCATTATTAGTTTCGACGTCCCCGCTCCCTCGACCCCCCTCGTCCGCCCTCTATCATTCATTCGGTGCACTTTGCTGCCGCCTTGCCACCTACATTTTTTTTTTTGCTAAATCATCGCGATTGTCATCGTTATTATTATTGCTCAGGTAAATGCGAGCGCCGCATTTGGAAATCATCGACGCCGCCTCAACGAAAGCGCATAAGAACGTAGATTTTGTATGCCAGTTGTATACAAATATTTGTTAGGCCTTTTTTTAAATTCATTGATGTATGTATATATATGTGTGCGTAAACGAGTGACTAATTATTTTTACTCAACTTTTAGCGAGCGTCCAATACGAAATCCACAAGTTCTTCGTAAGATCTGCTAAAAAATTTGCTTACGTAGTTTTGGATAATTTTATCGGTATGCTATTTTTGACCGCGGGCGCATGTTTGCCTAAAAATCCGTTTTCGCGCATCCGCCTGTAATCCGCAGCCTTTGAACTTATCGCCTTCGGGAATGCAGCGTTTAGGCCGTATGATTTCGGTTTGTAAAAATGCGAGTTTTTTTTTGTGTATAAATCGACATATGTCGATCTAACGACAGGATATCTTTGCATTTTGTATTTTCTTTTTGACACAGTTTGCTGTTTGTATTCACTGTTTGTATTTAGCACTTATATTGTTAAGTTTTTTTTGGTTCTTTGAATAATAATAATAGCTATTATTACCCTAATGGAAACGATGAGTAAATAAATCAATTTAGCCGTGAAAATAACTTTTCATTTTTCGATTTTTCACGAGGTTTTTACAAGCGAATAGTCGTTCGCATCAGATTGGATAAATTATTAGTACAACTTTTAATCCGAATGTAATAACGGATACGATTGCAATATTTTTCCATTTATGAAAAATCAATATATACTATATAATGTATATATATATATATATATATATATATATATATATATATATATATATATATATATCGTATATTTCAAAATAGTTGGTATATATAATTTTTATACTGGACTTCACTTTCTTGATAAAAAATATATTACGTTCTTAATTTAAAATAGCATAAACTTATCAGTGAAATAAACTCGAAAGAAATCAACTTGTAGAGCTTTTTATCATTATACATGAGCATTTAACATTATATATATTTTGTTAATATATAATATTAGATATACATTTAAGGGCAAACTGAAAGTTTGCTTGCCGACTGCGAGTATCCAGAAATCGTCACACGCACACACGCACACACACCCATATTCCCACCGCGGCAGATAACCCGCGCTGGTCGATCGCTCGGCCCGCGCCAGTTTCCCGCTCCGTAACTAAAGTAGCTCCCTTCCCTATTCTCGGAGGAGCTTGCAAGCACGGCCGTACGGTGGCGCCGCCCCCGGGGTGGGGGCGGGCTTCGGCCCGAAGCTCCCTCGTTACGTAGCCGCGCGTCAACGGCATTCCGCCGCGAGTGAGCCGTGGCGGACGGGCGGCGGGAGCGAATCGAGAAATTGCCCGCGTTGAACATTCGCGAGCGGCGCTGCCTTGCCGGAGCGAGTGCGAGGGAGTGAGCGAGACAGAAACGTTATACCGACCTTGCGGTGTATTTTTGACCACACCTAATAATAATTTGCGCATTTTATAACGGGCGAAAAGATATCGGGACGGAAATTTGCGGCACGAAGAGCGAAAGCGAGAGAGGGAGGGAGAGAGAGAGAGAGAGAGAGAGAGAGAGAGAGTTTACTCTTTTGGAAAGACGGCCAGGCTGCTTCTGTTACTACTGCTATTATTACGCTACTTACTATCGCCACTACAACCGACACTCCACTACACATTTTCTCCGCGATATGTACCTCTGCTCTTGCCGATTTAATTGGACGCGGAGCGCCGCGACGTCGGCCAGCGCTCGGACTGTGCCACTTGCCGTCGACGGGAGTGAGACTTTATGGTCCTCGCGCGATCTCGGCAAGTTTCCCGTCTTCTCTTCCCGTCAGACGCCCGTCATTCGTTTCCCCCGTTTCATGCTCATATTTTGCGCGATTCTCGATTTCTTAAAAGTCATAATTTTTTGGTCTCCCTCGCACCGTGGCCTGCGGCGAGGAAAGGGAGGGGGAAATCAATCTTGCGCTCTGCTCGCTCAATTTTTCCGCTCTCATCGGCGAATTAGAATAATGACCAAAATCCAATATGATTGACCGAGGTTCGCAAAGGAATTTTCTCCGCGTTTGTCAATTCGAAGATCAAGTCGAATTGTGTCGTAATCTTGTAATTTTTATTTTTTTTTTTTTTTGAGGGAGATAAATTTAAAAATCTTGTCTGCTGTGCTATTTAAATTTAAAAACACAAGTAGACTACGAATCTTTGTATCGATTATGATAAGCGACAGTAGATTTATCGTTCGTTGTAATAATTGTAATAAACTTGAGTCTAAATTATAATATTTTTTGGTTCAATATGCTTGAAACTGTAGTAATGAAATTATTATTAAAAAAAACACGTATATCATTTTTATTGCAATATAAATAACTATTTTGAAAAATATCATAAAAACGTTAGATTAGTTCAGTATAATAATTTTGGCTCTAAAATCCATAGGATTAGATAACGTTTTCTTAATTTAGTTAGGCTTGTTCTGAAAAAAAATTTTCGATAATACTGTTTAACTAAAGTGCTATTGGGTATTATCAAAAATTGACCTGATCCATTAGTGTGACGATGTAAAAATATAAATTCCTATAATAAGTCAGCTCTCTATTGACGTTTTGATTTATTTCTCTTTCTTCTCTTTCTTTTTTTTTTTTTAATTAGAATAAAGTTTTCGAATATCTTCGAATTCCGAGACAAAAATAGAACAACGCGTAATTATAGACAAACTCTTCTCTGGTTCAATCCAGATTTTCAGTTTAGCTTTAGCCGGAGCGAACGACGCCATTTGTTTTTTCGTCCGGCGAGCAATTGTTTTATCTCTGCGTTAATTCCCGGCGCCGCCTGGTTCTCATCTCACTTCGATAATTCCGCCTTCGTTCGCGATATGCAGGTCACATTACGCGTGGCCCGGCAATTATTGTCAGTGACCTTTTCTTCGATTTTTCAATGAACGAATCGTCGACGAAAATTTAAATTTAAACTTCAAACGAAATAGATTAATGGAATCGTCGAAAAAACCGAATTTCATACGATCTCGTTCGACGAAACATCTCTTTTTCAAAGGTAAATGCTTTGAGCAAAAAAAAAAAAAAAAAAACCAAAACAAAAAAGAAATAAAAATATAATTAAAAACTTGAATTTATAAGAATTTTTCTCCTACTAATGTTTTCATGGCTTTTAAAATTTCAATTTAAGAATAAACGGTAAGCGAAATTTTCTTTATAGATTTATACTAGTATCTGGAGTATAGATGAAAATAGATCGGATAAATATAGATCCGAGTATGTATTTGCGTATTTATAAACACATATATAGAATGTGTTTTGTGTCTGCGCGCGGTATGACTCGATTTCCTACGCGTGAAATACATGGCAGAACTTTTGAAATAATTGCATTTCCTTTGTTGTTTCGAATTTTCTTTGCGGCGGAGCGAGGGGCAGGGGCGGGGAGGTTTGGGAGGGAGAGACTCGGCGCGGGCTCGAGCGGATTCCGTGACGAGACGTCAACGACGCCGCGAATTTCAGTCTCGATCGCGAGGGTCGCGCGAGAGACTGCAATCCACCGTTGTTCTAAATCGAGTCCCTTTTGCAAAAAAAAAAAAAAAAAATAAGTAGTACGCGTCTCTTCGACAGACGATCGTAGGCGCGACGCGGATCAGAGAGTTCGCCGGCTTAAACGTAAGCGCAATGGGAATTTGAGCAATCTAAACGAACAAGGACAAACATAGTATAATCCAATGACATTTAAACGGAGCCAGAGAGCATTGCCACTATAATGTTCCAGGCCCCATTGCACTTTCAGCCCGTTATTCCGGTATCTAATGTATATATACATATATATATACACGGCAAGTCGGATCTTCGTTTCGTGCGCGGTTGCGTGTGAACGTCCGCGCGCGTCGGCGGCCCGGTGCGACTGCGAGAGAGAGAGAGAGAGAGAGAGAGAGAGAGAGAGCGCGCGCGCGCCGGTCTTGGGAAAATTAACGGCCCGCGTTATTTCTGGCTCGATTGTCCGGCGAAAAATAGATTATAAACGCGCGCGCGTTCGGGGCGGTGGCTGCCGTATAACGCGGATCAAACAGACCCTCTGCGCAGCGGCGCGCGTATTCGGCGATTCCACGCTCATTCGTATATACACGTACATACAATATATATATATATATAAGGATAGGTGAGGTGGTTGTTCGGATAGTGGAGATTGCACGTACATGGTGGCATTGTGAAAGGGAGGAGATAGAATGTGTGTGTGTGTGTGTGTGTGTGTGTGTGTGAGAATAATTAAATTTCTAGAACGTGTGGATGATATTGGTTTTAATTTTTTGTCGTTTTTATAAGTATCTACAAAAGTTTTTTGTCTTATTTCTATAATCCATGTTCTATATGTACGCTGAAAAGCTAATTCTGCCTTGTATAAATGCATATATATTACATTCTTCTAAGAATATATGCATTTACATCGAGAGCACCCTTTGACGGTGAAAAATTCGCATTTTTGGCGAAGGTCCTGTTCTGGTTAATGATGCGGAGAGATATTCGTGATTCTTTCGACATACAATCATTCGTTGGTCAAAATATTTGAAAATATACGAAATCACTGACGACGAATCTTAAACTTTGTTAAATAATAGATTTTAATATATGAAGTACCTTTAAATTCGCCTTGTTCCTCAATAAAATTTAACGTTGCCCGATTATCAATGAAAAATAATATTGTAATTCTGAAAATCACTAGAACTGTAAAGTGCCGCTATACGACGGCGCTATTGCCGCGATATTTCATTTTCAAAAATTGCAGGACAATTTTATTATAGTATCGTAGCAATATTCCTCGTTACTGCGATATTTCAACAAAGATTTGTAATATTCCGTAAGTACTGAAATATCTCCGCGATATCATTGCGATGTTGCATGCTATCGATGTGGGTACGTTCGACATTGTACAGGTTGTTTTTCTACATCAGAATTTCAGAAATATATATATATATTATCAGAAATAACGTGTTATACACATTAAATAAAATGATATTTTGACGGCTCAGTTATAACGTTCTTATTTCAGTATTTTTTATTTATACTCATTATACGATTATTATATTATTCAATCGGAATAAATTCTCGTAAATATTCGTTTCTCAATGAATATAATGAAAGTAATATGGGATAGCGAACGAAGATACCACGTTAAATGAATTAATACGATTAATATGGAAAGAGTTCAATAATTTTTTTTTATCGGGACAAGGCTTATTTGTTTCGTGACAAAAAAATTCCCTTCCATTTCATTCGTTGCATTCGTCGCTCGAATGAATTTCATCCGCTTATGTCTGCTTAAAGTTACGAAAAGTTCTCCGCAGCACGCGCGCGTGTCGCGCAAATTCAACCGACGACGTCACCAATCACTATTTGCCAATTATTATCACGACGAAGCAGCACTGTTCTCGTACTTCATAGACTCTTATTTTGATAAATCCAGCGCAGCATCAATTAATCCGTACAGGTATAGTTTAAAAAGCATATTTTTCGAGAAAAAAATCGCTTCTTTCCGCTATTTGTTTGAACGTACGTAAAGGCACTGAATGCAATAACTGGAAATTGGCCCCAGCTCGACCGTCCAGTGAAACAGTAAAATTTACGTCCATTCTCTTGCCGCAAATAGATTTTTTATCGACAAACTTAAGTACGAGATAATTTTAAATGGCAATCTATTCGGATAAAAATAGATCGGGGATATACTCGCAATGCCAGAGTACGCAGAAGAAGAAAAGCTCTGTTGAAAATACGAACTTAAGGTATTGATCGAATAACCATAGATATCGCGGAAGCCTCGCTGTCGGGCTCGTCGCTACGACGATATGGTTAACGCAATCGTCTCCGGACGTATACGATTATCAACCGCTTCAGTCGCAATAATTCCAATGTATCAAGGCGTATTGATGAAACGCAAATGCGAAGGTTTCAACGATTTAGACGATTTCTTTCTCTTTCTTTTTGTTTTGTTTTTGTTTTTGTTTTGTTTTTTTTTTTATCGCCCATACGACGACGCTAAACACCAGACCCGGTCCGTCGGATTCTCGATCCGAGCGGGAGAGACGCTACTTCGCGCGTACGTATAATAACTGGGTACAGTTCGCGATTAGTTCGAAATAATCAATTCAGGAACTGTCCTTCTAATAATATACGTATTGAATAATTTGACGATCCAAGTATTAAATTGTAGAATTTATCGTTATATTCCACGAGCGTTTCGCAATTAAATTTAATCTGTCTTCATTTTGGAAGTGTCCGAAGAAACGGCTTATGTATCGTACTTCAAGGATGAGACGGTGACGAGCCTGCCGACGAGTCCCATAGGTGTCGTCCCTTCGATCAAACGCGCGCAGTTAATAAAGATATTATTGTGCGACATCGGCGTTATAGAGATTGCTATTTATAAACAACGAATGATTCGAATAAATATAAGTTTTATAAGAATGTTATACTATTCCTTCAAATTAGAATCACATAAAAACATTCCATTTATTTGTTCATATTAGTGACGTGCTTTAAAAAGAAGCTCAATCATATTATACATATATTATTATACATACATTATAAATAAAACACGATTTCTACCAAAATAATTATTACCATTACTAATAATTTTAATCGTTCCTTTCTTTAACCAACTGGTGTAGCAAATAACTGATTTACAAAATACCATAATTATCGATAAAATATTTAATTAAAATTAATATTAAAAATAATGTATTGCGATTCGATTATAACACATAATTAATTAAACGATTCAATCCTAATTATAAATAATGCTGGAATCGCGTGTATTTATTTTTTTTTTTACATTAGAAACCTAATCATTCGTATCCTTATTATATTCTAAAATGGTCTTGGACAAATATGAAACATCGGCCATGCACGCGTCCAACATTAATCAGCCAAAAAAAAAAAAATTTCTTGGACAGCTGGAATCGCGGCAAATCTACGCGAATAAAACAATATCAAGACAGATAAGCGAATAGCCGAATATACATCATTGGTAATCCGTCCGGATTCGCGTCAATCTTCCAAGGATTTTTGTCTGTATTCATTATTTGTTTTTTTACCGCCCAACCTGCCGACTCTTCGACATAAAACTAAAGCAAGGCAACTTCACATTCGCATTTCGATCTATAATCAGAGAATTCCGGCGGAAGGAATTGTCTTTCCCGATCTGGTTTATTAGATATAAACTTACAATCTTCTCAATCTCGACGCTTGATTTCGCGAAACAACGATCTGTTTTCTGCCGCGGTTAAATCTAATTATCGGCGTCTTTTTCGACCGGTCCCATGTTGGAAAATGCCCGATTCGATTTCGTTTATTCACCGCGGTTCAATGTAAACGTTCCAATTGAATTTTGATACGTCAATAACAATGGCCATTATCGAGAGCTTGAAGACTTAAAAATACAATAATATCAAGGTAATTGTGCTCTTTTGGAACGAAGTTCCGTAAATTTAAATTAAAACTTTGAACTTACTAATGCTTGTACAATATTAATTGTTAAGAAAACAATTTTACATTTTGGGGAATTCCAATACATTCTTCTATTTATTCTTAATTTAACGTCGAATGCAAGATTTCTGCAATTTTCTGAAAATTCAAAATTCTCGATTATAGTATAGTATCATATATACACACTGTTTTATAAAGAATCTATTTCACTTTAATTTCACTAAACAATAACTTGTAAGATACAAATGTTAGATTCAATAATTCAAACAATTGTAAAGGGAAGTCGAACGGAGTGATCTTTGCTTTAAATTTTAATCTTTATGGCTATGAGGATTTTGATTTTATTAATGGCACCTTGAATTTTTTTAATAGAACAAAATTTCTATTTTTCGCATAAAAACAAAAGAAAACATTTTTCGCAAGTGATGATAATCGAGATTTTTGTATAAAAGGAAAATGATATTTTAAGTAATTTTTCAAATGCAAGGTTTAATTCGATTCCGGGGACATTATTTTCGAATTAGAGATTTTGTTTTACCGATATCCCATGTAAACAATCGTAATTTCAAAAAATATCGCCGCTGTTCTTGATAGCCACTAGAAAATTCTTCGAACAAGCAGAAACGTCGATATCTCCTCCAATTAAAAAAATTTGCATTTTTTGCGCAGTTAAGAGACACTGAAGTTATTGTCACTTTCGTCGATTCAACGACAATGATTAAGGACGCGCGCGATTAAAATGGCAAATTAATCGCTTTCTAAGCACAATGGAATTAGCGAGTATAATTATAGAAGTTATAGAGACTCGTTGGGATCGTCGAGAGCTTTATAATGCCGAAATCGAAATTCCCGCCAGAATTCTTACACAGGGCCGATCTATTTTCATTCGAATCGATTGGCTTCCTCGCAACGTTCTCGCGAATCCGGGCGTACGGTTGTTCAGCGCGGATTTTCCGATAATCGGGCCGACCGTTGTCGGGGCATTTTTTTCTCACGGGCCTTTAAGGACGAAAACGCAAACACGCGTACGATGATCCGTGGGCGCATTGGCGCGGCCTCGCGACGACGACTCAAAGGAGTACCGATTACCTCGTCGCTGTTCGCGTCGACGCCCGTCGACTGGGAAGGGGCCCAGGCCTCCCTGCCTAAATTTATGCTGCATTATCGCTCGTTCTCGAGCATCGAACTTTTAACATTCAAGCAATCTACAAGACGCGTACCTTCCAAACGTACTTTTCTAATAATATTGCGATATATTTAACTTTTTTACGAAGTGGAATAATTTATGCAGACGGTTCTTTTGCTTTCCACCGACGTGCGACGTGCTTAAGTAAAATCTTTTAAAATTAAATCTTTAATTTAAAATTAAATTATTCGTGATTTTTAGAAATAATGGAACGCGAACTGAACTAAAACACGCGCGTATCTATAATTCGAAACGATAAATAGATTACAATTATCCGTTTAAAATTAATTGTTAAAATTTTTACTCGCATGAAAATTCCATGCGCATTTCTCTTGGAATTTAAAATGTCCGTATAGGCAATCTTGAAAAACAAGAAGCAAGAGTTATTTAAAATGAAAATATTAAAAACCTTGAACCGGTAAAGTTAAAAAAAAAGAAAAAGAAACAAAACAAATAGAGCTAAAAATAATGTTTCACGGAAATTTGATAAAACAGAGTAGAAAAATGTATAGTAATTCAAATTGCTTATATATATAGTAAGTATTAGTTCGAAGTTTACCGATCAATTTTAAACAATGCAGATTTTAACGTCCTTTTGATTGCGGGGGGGGGGCAAGAAAATCAATAAGATGAAGCCCTTGATTATTGCAAGAAATCTGCAACGTCAAGGTTCTGTGTTATATATATATATATATATATATATATATATATATATATATATCCGTAAACGGATTTCAATTTGAAAAAGTCGAACCGAGTTAAAAATGATTTCGGCCCTTTTGCTCTACCCCCCCCCCTCTCTTCATCCCCGGCCATTAACAATTTACAGTAATCCGGGCTTTTCTATCTAATCGACCACGTAGGGGCTGAGGGTGGGGGCAGAAATCCATGAAGATTCGAGCATAAAAGCGGTATATATATATATATATATATATATATATATATACGCGCGACAATCCAATTTGCATTCCGTTTCGAGCTCGTCCATTTGTATTCGTTCGAGCCGAGCGGTCGAGGCCGAAGATTCCCATCGACTCGGTACCGAGGGCGGTTTATTATTTCTCTTTGAATTTTTTTTTCTTTCTTTTTTTTTTTTGCTCGCTTTAAACGTCGCGATAAATATAAATTTTGAAGATGTTCGATAAAAATGATAATAAAAAAAGAGAAATTAATTATAACGTCCATTCAATTTATTGCGGTGTTTGGTTTGCGGTGGTGTTAGATTGGATAGTTTGGCCAATTGAAAATTGCCAGTATAGTAGCGCGTCGCGCGAAATATATCCGTAATGTTAACTATTATTGAAAAATTACGACGGAATCGTAATTTTTCTTTTCAAAAAATTATTATTAATATTGAAGTAGCTAAATCGAGAGAGTTCGATTTGTTGATAATCGTAAAATTAATCCGGAACAGCCGTTTGGTGAAATTCATCAGATGATGAATGATTAAGGATAAGATATGATATGATAGCAGAAAATGACGAAGTTAGTTACATCGTCTATTGTTAAATACTAAAAAAACTAACGGATTCTTAAAAAAAAAAAACCAGAGAACATCAGTTTAGACTAACCGATATTTCTATCGATCGTACAGTATTTATACAAAAAAAAAAAAAAAATCACCCTCGTAGAATTTGATAGGTAGCAAACTACTGCTGAAAAAACGGACGCAAAAAGCAGAAGAAACGGATAACTGTTCGAAACGAGAGTGGTCGAATATTGTTCGGCAATTATCGATGATGAATTTTAGGATTAAATTTTTTCCTCGGTCGCGCAGTTTGAAACAGGGACTGGCGATAGGGTGGTGTATACGATTTCGTTGCCCAGGGTTTCATTTCAGTCCCTGATAAATCAATTGAGGCTGTTCGAAACGTCGGGCGCAAGCAGGCACGTCGGCTCGGCGAAAAATTGACGGTGGATAAAGAAAGAAGTGGATATACCTATTATACGATGTTTTTGCATTGTCCGAGATTATTTTCTCAACGGCAAATGTGTTGGGTGAATTAGAGAACTTTCCCAATATTAAATATTTTCATTAGTTATTAGAGCAGATCCCTTTTAAATTATTATGAATTTTCTGTTAATTAAATTACTTAGGTAGAGTTGTGAAAGAATTACAAGTTCTGATAATTAGAGCACGCTTAAAAAGTCTTAAAATTTCGTTTTATTACCTCGATATTATACATTATTCAGTATTAATAGTCGTTTGTGAATTTTAAGTAAACCAAAGCACATCGTCAACGTTCATACCACGCTGAATTCACTGGTTCTCGTCCGATCACCAAAGTTAAGCAGCATTGGGCGCGGTTAGTACTTGGATGGGTGACCGCTTGGGAACCCCGCGTAATGTTGGCTTTTTTTTTATTTTTTAAATAAAAATTAATTTTTAAGAAAAAACTCGAGAAAATTCTTTTCAATTATTAATATTATTTTTCATAAATTAGATTTTGAAATGTTGAAATCAAACATTTTTACTAATTCAATCACAAAATGTTCCATTTTCAATATATAACTTCTTTATCTCATTTAAAATAAATACATTATTTTTCAATTGAAATTGTTTAAATTATTATTTTATAATGCTTATCTATAAACACATAAATTTTTTAAAACTGATATAATTGATAAGTAATCGCTTAAGTTTGAATGTTTTATAAGTCGTTATTACGTATAATAACATTTGTAATCAATTTTGTAGAAAAATGTAAATGTATTTACATATTTACAGTTATTATTAATTTTTCGGTTCATGTGATGCACAATATAATAATGATTTGATTTTTGTTCAATAAAAATATTTAGATTCCATATATTTTTTTAAATTGAATTTTTTTTTGTCAATCCTCTTTCTCTTACTCGAATAGTGATGAATTCAGTAATGATGCTTCTATAAATAGAGCATTATATTCATGTCATATTCTATAGGACATAAATCCGAATTCGGAAGTAAATGAGTAATAGCGATTCTCGCGTCAGCCTAGTATAGGTCAAAATAAGAATTGCCACACGGGCAGAAAAGAGATGTCTGTACTGTATAATTTCGCTTTATAAAAAATATCATTCTTGAAGATCCAAGAGAGTAGTATATTTCCTTTCGTATTATTTCCATTATTGTCCAACTTTTAAATTTTACGTTAAAGTCGCCCGCTACGATATAAAAGTCATTCATTTATTCTAGTTGGATTGTTCGAAATGTTTGTGCAATTGTTTCGAAAAATCTTCATTATTTACGTATACAGACTAGGCGGCTATGATATATAAATGAATTCTAGAGGCCATGCACTCATTTGCACAGTTATCCTTTCGATAAGATTTAAGATATTTTGCACAGATTCGTTTATATCTTAACGCGCTTTTTAATAATACAGCAGTACCTCCTCCTTGTGTTGCATTAGATTCTTATTGTATTTTGTGATTTTTACTAATTTTAATTGTAGATAATATAAATAACCACATCTGAATAATACATATTAAGAGTTCAAGCATGTTTCACCGTCTTTAATTCGTTATTATTAAATTGACGGTTACTGAAATGATTTTAATTAATTTTACTAGATTTTATTCAAATTATACATTTTTGATTGTGTTTTAATACCTCGAAAATGGACCGAATCTTCCGTTATTGCTTTTAAACCGAGTTTCTATGGATATTTCAATTGGTAAATATGGAAATTTCTGATTTTTCTCTGTATTAAATTCACTTAGTGGACGAAAGCGATTATTTGTTAAAAATTCTGTCTATTGCCGTAATGTTGATTGAGCATTTAGCGACTCATTGTTAAGTTAAATGTGCGCATTTTTTCCTTCCAATCTATTCACCCGAGGAACTTGAGTATTGGCTATCCGCCTCGGTTTTCCAAGGTACTTTGAAATTTGGGAGGATGGATCGTTTTCTGATTTTTTAATAATTTAGAGAAATTCCTTCGCGATTCCATACTTTTGAACTATTTGTGCGTTGACTGTTTAGAGGTCCATTGTTTTCCTCTCTATGATCAAGAGCTGCTGATCAATTTGTCCCCCTTTATGTTGGTTAGTTTTGAACTTGCGTAAGGGAGTCCACTATTAACAAAGCTCGACTATTAAGCCTAATTTTTCACAAGAGGCGATTTGAAATTTCACTAAATTTTATTTAAAACACTTGTAACATGAGGGTACTCTCTTCTTTTTTAATTTGAAATGAAAATATAAATATATGATTAATGTAAACGTATCTCGTGATGTTGTTAGATGCACTATACGACATCAAGTCGCGCAGTTGGATCACGAATGGTTTGAAAACCATTGCCGTTTTGCCGCGACCGTAAACTATTTTCTTATAATATTGGGAATTCGTTTTTTTTAAGGCTGTATTATAAGCTACTCACTGTGGCGATAGGCTCTGACAGGTCGTAGAATTTCAGTTCCAACCTTTTCGGAGGTTGAAGATTGGGCGAAAGAGAACCCCATCGCACTCGACCTGGTATGGACGTTACGTTAACGTTTAAACATGTAATAACAGTGCGTTTTTCTCCCAGAAGATGAAGATTGTAAAGACCTGATAACTATTCGTTGCTGATAAAGACTTGTAAATAGTGAATTTCCATAGAACTGCAGTAAAATTTTCGATAATTTATTTTTGTCTTTATACGTGTAGACAATCTAATATTTAATAAGAATTTTTTTCCGAGTAATTTGCTAAAGACTAGTATTCATATCTCTTCAATCCAATTTTCATCCTTATAATTTAGAATAAATTGAGGATTATTCGATTTTGCTCTCAATTGTACCATTACCGAAATGCTCCCATTATAACAGCGCCGTTTACAAATTCCACGATACGATATATTTATGCTACATTTTTCTGTTTATAGATATATAGTATTTCATCTTATAAAGGACATTAATTATTTTAAATGAATCATATTTTACGACGAAATGTGACTTTAAAAAATCTATAAAATATAAGCTATAATCCATGTAAATATAATCCATGAAATTCTATTTCTTCGATATAATGTGAAATTAGTTAATTGTTCGACTAACAACGGTAAAAAAATTTGAATTTAAACATCATTAGAATAGTAATTGTTAAGTACGGATGGAGGAGTGCCAACTGGTAAACGAGTTAAACTTATTAGGCCACGAAATTTAATTATACGAATACATCAAAAGACGCGATATAAAATCTCTATTTTATTTTTATAAAATACTTATACATATTTATTATAGTGTGATAATTTGCTAATAGGGCTAAAATTTAACAATTACTTTTGATAATTTCTCTTTCAATTGATTTAGAATATTCTATTAGAATTGTATAAAAGCGTAACTACTACATTTATCTCCTGGTACATTGTAAAACGGTAATCGTAATAAACTTGCACGATGTCCTTTAGTCTCAAAATTTTCAAATTCAATTTCTAAAAGAATAATAAATCGGAGAAATCTCAGCTTCGACGAATTATGAATTTCAGATTTTGTTTTTTGCCTTCTTTGACTACGGATTTGAAGATCAAATATAGAATCTTTTACATATTTAAGCCATAAAGGGTCACTTAGTTTAATATGTCATACAGGGGAGCGTTTCGCTCCCAGATGTAAAATCTTGCCGGCTTAATCTTCAAACAATCCCCGGGGATTACCTTTAATCTCTCTGATATTACGAGGCAAAATTTTCCGCTCTTTGAACATTCGGGATCACAAAAATAATGGCGGACGTCTGGATGAGCAAAGTTGCCTCATAATCGTCTGTATAAATATACGATCATAATGTATAATTGTCAGACATTTTTCGACTGAAACATAATTGTTTCTCGGAATCGTTATTTTTGAATTAAGCAGAAGCTCCGTTATTTATAACACAGCCCGCAGTATCAATCCGAACTATGAGAAATTGGGAATGAGCATGCTCGAAGCCAATATTTTATTTAGAATAAAAAAGCCTGAGAAATGAGTCTAGCATTGATTATGAAAAATGCTCTTCTGTGGAAATAAAGCTCCAATTTAAAATAAGCCTTTCCATAAACGAAAATCACTTTCATATCGAGTTGCAAAATAGGCAAGGAGTGGAAAAATTGAAACAGAAGCTTCTTCTAAATTAGATGACGATAGTAAGAAAATTATTATCATTTATGTATAGCGATTTTAGTGTTTCGCAATGGGAAATTCCTCTCAAACTTATTACCAGCTTTTTCTTACAAGTATGACTTTTGGAAATAAATTCCGATGCGCATGATAAACAATTTCCATGCAGCGAAATTCTTTTTCGTGTTTTTTTTTTCTTCTGAACAATGTCTATAATAACGTTCTAACGTGTAAATCACACTTTCCCCATGGAACAATTCAGTCGCATTTTGCTTGCAAAAAAACTTGGACCTTTATCGTGTAAAGAATAAATTTCTCGATATTTTATTAAAAAGTTATACTTTCTTCAACAGGCTTCCGTTAGACTATTATTTCTCTCCAAATTCTACCTCATTGTTATAATCATTCGGTACTCGAAAAATTCGAATTTCCCATTGTATCCATCACAGATACGTTCGTTGAAATAAGGCGGAAAGAAGAAGGAATGCGCGGCGTAGGTGTTTTTTCGTATTTTCTCTCGATTAATCATTCGCCGTTAGAGTTAAGAAGGAATAGAACTGTAAAGATAGATTTTGTGAGGGGGGGAAAGGAAAATGAACGGCGGAGAGGATTCGGTATGTACAACGCGCGGTTACAAGATAATAAATACTGCAGGGATGAAGCGAACATGTGATTTCTCTCTCAGGGGTTAATAAAAAGTTGATTTTTTAAAAATTATTTTATAATCGACGTGCAATTGTACAGAGTAAAAGATTTATGCAAAATAAAAGTTTTAATGTAGTGCGATACTGAGTGTTCGGTCGTTGTTTATGCAAAGCCAATTCTGTAATTGATCCATCCTGACATTAGAAATTTTATTCTGCTTTCATACTTGTGCAAAATTTTTCGATACTCATGTTTATGGTCGATAAAGCAAAATATATATATATATATAATACCGTTAATATTTTAATCGTATAACGTACGATTCGAAATGTAACTCCATTGGACGATTAAATCAATTTGAACGTTATTTTCGAAATCGACTGTCGAGACTGCAGATGTCAAAAGTGTCCATTGATCGATAAATCACGCACATCTGTGAAATATGGTCCGATATTAAATTGTCTTCAAATATGCTATTACAGAGGATCCAGTTGGCTTATCGTATATGCACCAACGTATCTTTCTCTTCGTATAATAACGTATGAAATTTACCCGCTGCAGTGTCAAATTCAAAAGCTATCTTCGAAGTTTCCCTCGTGAAATATGCGGGACTGGAAGTTGAATATCAAAGCAAATGATCCGTACGGTTATTCGCGTATCGTAAGATTTTTATTTTAAATCGAATTTAAGAGAATAAAGGGCAAATTTTTAGTAAATTGTCCAAGTGCGAATAATTAATTGTTTGTAATTAAATAGATTTACGTCCGAATGAAAATTGCTTTATGCCACTTTAATCGATTTAATTTCTAACTTAAAATTGAATGCTGATTTGGTAAACCGTGTTAACAGATGGCTTTTCATAAGTTATTTTCCACTATCTATATGTAGTTCAAGTATTTGATTGGTACGCTGTTCCAATCTAAGTTGTTGGATAAAGTTATGAGAAAAAAAATTGCTGATATTTGACGTTCGTTTTAACACAATTGTTATAAAAATTTGAAGTTCATATTAAATGTGTAGGTAAAAGCTAACTTTACTAAAGAGTATATTGTTATTATATTCATATAATTTGGAAAGTTATTAGAATTTTATGGAACGTTATTTTGAATTTTAACCTCATTAATAAGAGTAATATACCTCATTAATAAGAGTAAATATAAATTTGTAAATTATCAATGTTTACCCTCAATTGACCGGCAGAGTCATCAAGCGTCCCATCAGTCGTTGAAGAAAGCGGTTTCGGCCAAATTACGCGTACGAGTTTTGGCTGTCGTGGCCGCTGGTAGTCTTGCGAAGGCGCTGCTCAAAAAACGAAAAAAAAATCCTCTCCAGGAGTCTTGAAACATTTTTTTTTTCTTCATATACACAATAATAGAACAAATGGCAGATTTTACATTTGACGGCAGCATCGTTCAAACTTAGGAAGAAATTGTAAAAAAAAAACTAGTCAAAGGGAAGAGAGAAAGAAGAACGAAAAAAATAATTAATCGCGCGGTCGCCATACGGTTTCGTGCGTTATTTCAGTCTCTGCCAATAAATATACTGACCAAGTGGTTATTGACAGCGCGTGCGGCGAGCGTACTATAAATATACACGGAACTTTACGAAATTACAGAATATAATTTCGAAACCGACAGTAATTGATAGGTACTTATCGCCGTGTTCCTTTTCGTTGTTCATAATTTTTTTTCTTCTTCATTTTTTTTTTTTTCTTTGCTACATTTCACACGAGCAACTTATTTCATATTTTACGCATCAACAAATTTTGACGCATATTTAAGCTCCGCCAATAGTCATTGTAAATCGGGGAAGTCTCGATCGTATCGATAAGCATTTTTTTCATGCGTTTCGTCTCGTGAGCGTAGTAATTAAAATGGTGCTTTTTGTATTGAATAAGGCTCGGCCGATGATGACAAACGCTCCTTCTGAGAATCGAGAAAAGAAAACATTTAGCGCTGAAAATAAAAATTCTAAATCTTTATTTATAATGTACATTTTTGTTCTATTTTTACGCCGATACGTTTATTTCTTTTGAATTTATCTACGGAGGGAAAAATCGATCCGATTTAAGTTATATATTTAGTTACTCTGTCGAACCGTGTCATTTTCGACCACTACCGCTACGCCCATTGTCTGCTGTATTATTATATTGGATGTATATGTATGCATTGCCTTCGTTAAATCAACGATTGAAAATCGCCAGATATCCAGAACATCGTCTTGTAATAAATAGGTAGGTGAAGCGTTAAATCCACCGCGAGGGCTGCCGCCTCTCACGCGTAATCGCGAAGAATCCGAAAACGAGCGAAAGAATGACGAAGATCAAGAAGTGGAAGATGAAGAGGAATACGAATAAATCGAGACCTGCGACCCACAGCGGTAGAATGTATATATATATATCTGAAAATAGTATAGCGCGCGCGGCTCGCACTCTTACGCGGATGAGGGAAATATCCCTGGGGGATGTTGGGCAATCCCCCGAACGATTTTTATCTCCTCTGCGGTCTCTCGTCTGACGTCACGAGAGTGACTCTCTCTCTCTCTCTCTCCCACTCTCTCTCACTCCCCGTCCCTCCCTCGCTCACTCTCTGTCTTTCACGTATACTCTATTTTCTCCGCGCCCCACCATCGTGTCGGCGGGCGTGCCGCCCGCCGTTTCATTTTTCATTCTTTATTAGCGAACGCACTCTGTGGCGCTATGCGAGGGTCTGGGTTATCGTTTCCAGATTATTTCGAGATCGGCTTCGTATAGCGTGATGGGAGAGGGAAAGAGAAAGAGAGAGAGAGAGAGAGAGGGAGAGAGAGAGAGGGGGGGATTTTATGGTTACATGATTGTACGGGCGCTCGCGCGCGCGGTCCTCTTTGCTTGAGATCCGAGGCTTTTCGTACGATACATGTATACATGGATACATCTGTGCTTTATTTTTGTAAAGAGATCGCGTTTGTTTGTGCGGTCGCAATAATTTCCATGACTAATTAACCGACGCAATGAACTTTTGACCGATTAGAATTCTGGTAATGGGGAGTAATATAGGTTTTTTTACGTACGTCCTCTAATACGGCGTTTCTCTTAAAATTGACGATAAATTACCAAAAAAAAGTCAGTCATGATCTACTTCGCGCGCACCGCCCACAGAGCATACTATTAGTGGAGTAGTGCGCATCTGCCACCAGGTGGAAAGACGCAGATTTTAGCTTGCATGTACCTAAAGTTCGGTGCTTAATATATATATATATATATATATATATATATATATATATATATATATATATATAGAGAGAGAGCGAGAGAGAGAGAGAGAGCATAAAAGTAGAAGCATGAAGCCCATACAGTCAAACAATTTATTTTTAAGTCAATTTTTTTTTGTTCACAACAATTTTCCGACAGATCGCTGTCAAAAGGCTTAGATAAATTATTCTTGTAATTTGAAAACTATTGTCCAGCCGGTGAATTTTGTAGAAAATGTAATTTTTACCTCAACTTCTTTCGAAGATTATTATTAACCATGAAAAAGCATGAATTGCACGCATTTCTGCCGACTGCTGTTGACGCACCCTTTAATTTTAAAAGATTTCGATTCCATATCAAATTCGCTTTACCTATTACCATTAAAACAGTTCCAGTCGCAGGATGCAACGTTTCAATACGTAGGAATTTTTCTACGATCAGACTGTTTTTCAGATTAATAATTATGCGTGGGGTGTTGATTATCAGAAAATAAAAGTTTTGTTTGTTTTAAAGTATTATATATTTATCGAAACTGGGTAATATTGCATTGAAAAGTGTCATTTTTATATAGATTGTGCAAAGTAATCGGTTACATAATTATCTCGATCGAAGTGAAGTCGGAGGATGTTAATGTATCCAATGAGCACGCAAGAGTGGTTTGGAATAGATGGTTTCGAGAAACGAATCGGTAAATCGAATCTATTAAAACGAATAATCGTTTGAAAACGATCGATTAAATAGTAATTTTTATAATTATTTTAATACAACAATGTTAATAACTGCTGAATTACTCAAGTAACCGTAGGAATTTTATTTTACGAACAAATCCTTTAGATTTTCTCAAGATATATATGTATGATACTACTTATTTCTACCTTTAAAGTATTCTACATTTAAAGTTCTACATTTAAAGTACTTATTTCTGTATTTAAAGTTGGGATAAAAATTCATTTGAAAAAAGAAACGAATTTCGTCTAAAGTAAGAGGACAATGAATGCAGTTTTATGCTCGTTCAAAACGATTCATCAATTGTCCATTAATTATTATATTATGTTCTATTATTATTCCTTGAGCTTGAACAGAATGTAGGCCCCATGTAAAATTAATTATTAATATTTCTATCAGATAATGAAGGAATACGATAATTATTTGTTCGTGTATATGATCTACATGAATTTTTTGCAATACGGGCGTAAAGTATATTGCAAGTAGATTGAATCAGTATTTGGCGCGGCACCTGTAAAGACATTAGTTGTCTTGCAAACTCATCCCATACTCTATAAATAATAAAGCTAACGATAATATATTTATCATTTTACAATTTATCTATCGTTAAATCAATTTGCACTAAATAGATTTCCTGGCTTCATTGTTTCAATAAAGATTCAGAATTCGTGAAATAAGCATTGATATAAAAATAAAACAATGAATTTCGAATTTAACGACGAAGTTCTGGAAATGAAATATATTTTGAACTTGACCTAATAGAGACTATAATTGATATGTTTATCCAGATAACGTAATTTCACGTAATTTAACATCGTTTAAAATTATAATACGGTATATACAATGTAGATCTTTAGTATAATAAGAGAAATATTATAATTTATCGTTTGCTATTTTCTAAGTTTAAGATTCGCAAACTGATCGTTCGAGCAGCACGTTTGGCAGTTGCTCCTATTCAATAGCGACGTAAGAATTCTACATTTCGTGTACAGACCGACTTCGTCGGATTAACGCGATATCGCGGCATACGCGCATTTACGCATCGTTATTCGGATAATTTCCGAATTATTCGAACGGACATACAACTATTCCATCGTAATCCCTTCGATACACTGTTCTGACATTGTGCGGTATTATTGAAATCCATGCCTATATACACATATAGTTCATACGTTGCTTTTTTAATTTTGCACACGCGTATTAAAAACAATTTGAATTAAAAACATTATTTGACACGGTTTAGTTTCATTGTTGGAATACTGTTTTCTCGGATAATAAAAATGGTACTGACAAAGGTCAATTATCTCTTCATGGCTAATAATCCTACAATTTGCTTTAGTTAATCTTCAAGTCACAGATTTATTTCAAGATACATTTAGATTTTCGTGAGTTATATAACAAAAAGAATTTTCATGATTTTCGAGCTGGAGTTCCGATGTGATTAAATGTAAAATTAATTATTTAAATGTAAAATTCTGTACAAATTATACAGTCAAACATTTTGAAAATTTTCTTAATATAATTGTCATAATTTATATATTTAGCCAGAATTAAATTTTTAAATGAATTTTGAATATTTTTTAAAACTTGTTTTAACGAATGGACACGGTTAATACTTCTAATATTATTAATTAATAACTAAATATCTTTGGAAATTTATTTCAATAGCTTTTTGGTTCAAATGCGTTAATAACGTACCCTTAAGTCTCTATTTATTATGCAAGAATTTCCTTTGAAATTATTGGATCATCCACTCTATTTTATAATTCTATTTTGCACCTACATAGTTTGGATGTTTACAGTCATTTATATCTGACCTAAATAGTTTAAATTTCTTGAATAAAACAGGGTTGAAGCAGATAAATCTTACGCATACGCGTCTATCTATTTATCTATCTATCAATCTCTCTATCTACATATATAACAGAATAAACTATGTTTATGAAAATAGGCAGCTATGTTTAAAACATTTTTGTAAACCTTTTCATTAACAATTTTATCTGATGACATTAATTGTTATAAATAATTCAGATTGTCCCTCTCATAGAAAATTATTTCTTGACGTTCTGCTTCTTATCATCTGTAAATGATATAAGATAAAATTATGTACATTTATGGAATTAAAAAATATCAATATCAAATTATTTGTATATATTCACTTTTTATTTTTCTCTCTCATGTTTATAATTTAAATTTAATCAACGGAAAATAAAATGTTCTAGATGAGAACATTTTGAATTATTTTTCTTTCCTTCGGTACTGATTAATTTTATTGTTATCATAGAGCACAATCGAAGACCCAGAATTAAAACTATTTTCTATTAATTGTAATATCAAGTTTTCTTCTATCAGTCTTTACAAAGGGACCGTTACACAGTAATCACAAACGCTCGAGAAACTGATAAAATAAGCATACGGGATTGGGAAAAAATAAGTTCTTTCTATTGCAAATTATATTTTATGATTTAAGTAATAAGTGTCAATTTTTGTATTCAGTATTTCAACAATCCAAACTTTTATGAAAAGACGGTATAAGAATTTTAAATGTCAAAATTATTTTTAATAAACAATTTCACAAATTGTTAATAAAACGATATCGGCTGCTGCCATATGGTAAAGTATTGGGATCCTGTTATTAAAGCTAAAAGATATTGATCTTCACGAGTCTATAATGGAAAAAATATTTTGGGTTTCTCAGCAATATATAAAATCGAAAAAAAACGAAGGGTTGGTGTATTGGGAAATAGACGAGGGGCATGCTCTATTCGAAAATTTATATAATCAATTATAGTTCACAATGAAAAAAATTATTATATTAAATTATCAAACGTTCATTTTTTTTTATCTATTTTTCAAGCGTTCGGAATCACTGTCCCCGTGGGACTGTAGTTGAGGTATGAGTGTACTAAATTTGTAGAGGTCGCGATAATACCCGTATACTGAGTAAAACTTGTATTTATTACAAAGATGTTCTAAGCAATAACATACAATTAATTCTCTTGATTATTTTATTTCTAAGCTATATCGGTGATGGCATGTATACACTAGAAAATAAAGTTTTTCTATTTGCTTCCCATTCCTTTTTGGAAGAAAAGTAAATTCTCTAATTTTCAACATATATGTTTACAATTTTTAATCATTCTGCTTTCATGTTTAGTATTCATAATTTAGACTTCGCTGTGTTATTCAATTTTTGGCATCATTTTTAGGAATTGAAAATGTCCAAATCATCGTTCATCATTACAATTATAAACCATACGGGACAAAATAATTCTGAAATCAATTTGAATATTTAAAAGGTATTGTGATTTGATCTTTTTATCTGCGTATATTTAAATTTCACGTCATTGGTATCGTCATAAATATAATTTGAAATTGAACAAATTCGATTTCAAGTACATGTTCAATGTCATATACGAATTTGCTAAGGTTTCTACTTCTATATAAAAATATTGAAATTCTCATGAATTTTTCACTTTTGACAAAATTCAACTCAACGCTTTAAGTGAATTAATAAAATATTCCTAATGGGATAAAATACAAAAATTCAACTAGTAGATTTTCTTTTTATACTACTTGTGAAGTCTAATCGCCAGGTGTAGACGACAGTCAAAATTGAACAGACGAATGGCAAAATCAATCTTGATAATTATATTATTATAAGGATCTACATTGTTTTGGTTCCAAGATATACTGAGTATCAAGATAGGCTTGCTTTACTTGCAAACCAGGTAAAAGTTCTACATATACGACTTATATAAAAACAAAATTTTTCATTCTCTTAAAAGAATCGAACATTCGCAGCGGCGCCCCACGTCCGACGCGTGCGCGTACAATAAGTGTCCCCCGCCCCCAGCCGACACCGCGGCTTTTCGCCAAACTCTCGCATAGACTATCAACGTATTACGGTATATACGTAGCGTCTGGCCTCTACCGTTATTTCGTATTTTGGCATCGCGGGATGAGAATATATATATATATATATATTCCACTCTCTTTGGCTCTTCCCCTGCGCCCCCTTCGTTCTCATACGTTAGCAGGGACCAGGAGCAACAGCAGCAGCAGTAGCAGCAGCAGCAGCAGCAGCAGCAAAGCCGGCAGGCAACGGCAGTAGCCGAATCGTCCCTACCCCGTCTCGAGCTCACCGCCACGGCACCGCAGACGCCACCGCCGCGCCCGATCGTTCGCGTCACGCATCGTCAAGGCTCGAGCTCCCGTCCCTCTCTTCCTCCACCTCGGCCCCGTCGGCGAACGGCTCGCCCTGGCCTCTTCTTCTCCCGTCGTTCCCGGCTTCGCCGTTTCTCCGCTGCCGCGCGAGAGAGGAGAATGGCACACCGTGCCCGTGCCGGCGCGACGGGGACGGAGGAGGAGCTGCCGCGGCCAACGAGTGGTAGCAGCGGCGGCGGCAGCGGCAGCGGCAGCGGCAGCGGCGGCGACGAACGACCGAGAGAGAGGGAGTGAAAGAGACGAGGGAGAGACGTTTTTAGACGCGCCGCGAGCGAAGCGCCCGACGACGACGACGACGACGATGACGGCTGCGTCGTCGCCGTAAGTCTGCTCCCGTAGAAGTAGTTTTAGTCGCGTATCTCGTGCAGCTTCCACCTTGCGCTCCCCGACGACTCGCGCGCGCGCGACACACTTGGGAAGGAATCGCTTCGACAGCTAGGCAAAGTAGAAAAGAAAATTAAATAAAAAAAATAAATAAATAAATAAACAAAACAAAGCGAAATTAGAGCAGTATAATCGCGGGTGTTAAGTGCGGATAAGGATCGTATATTCGGTTATATATTGATTGTTTTGAGCTCCTCAAATCCAAATCCTGTAAGTGCTTTATTTTTAAACTCTTCAAGGAAAGTGTCACTTGTTATTTTATGAAAAAGTGCCAAAAGTTTTAACGCGTGTGCAAAGAAGAACCAAGAATTTTATCCAATTCAGCGCGAAAACGATCGTCAGAAATCACAAGCTGTAGAAGTTAGGGACCAAATAGTACTCAAGGCTCCTTGGCGACCCAACTACAGTAGAAACTTCGATATTATATAAGAATTGATTGACGTGAAAGCTACTGGGAGGGCTGAATACCCTTCTAATCTGTCGATTTTGTAGTTTACCACCGCCAGCGTCAATTTTATTTTCACTCGAGCAAGTCTTCAAGCAGTAGACTTGGAATGCTCGACACCAACGATCACATTCATTTCCATATCTACGATCAACTATTTCCCGAGTGCTCCTGCCACTCCTGTTGTGACCGACCGGTCTATCCAATCCGGCGAAAGTGGTGCGCGTGGCGAGGAGGGATTGGCAGACCATGGCGGAGCGTCCGGGTAGGCGAAGGTCGCGTCGCGACAGCCTGGACGCGCCACTGTCTGCCGCGGGAAATTCACCGCGCACGCCTCCCGGATCGAAGGATCGCCGAACGAGCCGCCGCGCCGCCGGCAAACCCATCAAGGAACGATGGCTCCTTACACGAAAGACCTGGCGGTACATGGCCGACGCGGGCCGTCGACTGATACCCGACGGCTCTCACAACAAAGCGGAAGACATACCCAAGATCGAGCACTACTTCCAAGAGGTCTGTACCCGGGAGCCGAGGTTCTTGCTCTGGCGAAAAGCCTCGTATCCCGGATCGTTGGCGTTTCGCACGGCGAGGAGACGGCGCCACAAGCCCGGAGGTAGCTGTCGAGCGAAGCCCAGTTCCGCGGACGAGGCCGACGACTCGAGGGGCTCGAATTCCAGTATTGGGGTGTCGCCCGCCTCCGTTGCCTCGGGAAAAATCGATCTCGCTAAAGTCAAACGAGAATGGCTGCTTTCGTCGAAAGGAGTCAACAGAGGGACCGTCGAGGACAGTGGCTCGAACTCGCCGGTCCAGCAGCGACGACGGGAGCCGCAGGACGAAGCTGAGGCAAAAGCACTGGCCGATATGCTGCAGAAGTATCTCAATATGCAAGGCGATCTTTCCGGAGTGGCGAAATCCGCGACGTCGGTGGCGGCTGGTAGTAGTAGCGGTGGCAGCAATACAAAGACAAATGCCACAACGAGGTCGATTTCGAGTGATTATTCTATGAGTAGCGGGTTTGCCAAGGAGCCTGAGTCGTCTAGCAGCCTTGACTATCAAAAATTGATCGAAAAGTTAGAACAGCATCTAAGCCAAATTATGGCCGAGGGACGACGCGATGAATCGACGAGAGTGAGCACCACTCCGACCAAGCCTAGAAATATCACGGGAAATAGCGGTAGTGGCTTCACCAGTACGCTTCCTAAAGTAACTATTCCTTACCAGAGCGATTACGTACATAAATCGCTTTTGGATACTTTAAGTCGCTATTACAGCAAATCGCCAAACCGGCAGCACGTAATTTCGGACATTCTCACGGATCGAAAGTTACTCGAGAAGCTGTATTTCGACCTTAGGTGTACTAGAGGATTTAGAGGACCACGGGCAACGGGTGCCTATACATCGCCATCCGCTAGATGGTGGAATCAACAACCAACGACAACAGGGAGATCCAACAGATTCGGAGACAGTCAGTCTCCGTCATCCGCAACTCGAAGGAAGAATCTTGGATCTCCTCCACCATTGATCGCTGTTCAAGGTCCTAGCACCGATCGCGGCCCATTGGATTTCGGTACCCAGACCGATCCCGTGTCTAGGGAAACTTTGGAAAATCTCCTTCTCGAGAGGGAGAAAGAGGAGCAATCGTCGCCGCCCCAGTCGGCTAAAGATTACCAGAAGCAGGGAAGACGAAGGAGCAGCGTGGACAATGACGACGTATCTCCTTCGGTGAGCGACACGATCAAGCGATACCTGAAAATGGCCAGAAAAAAATCGATGGACGCCGACAAGGTCGATCGGTTTAAGCGCGTCAATTACGATCGTAACTTACGCAACATCAAGGCCAAGGGCGAGATAACGAAGCCCGGCGACGACGACGGCAACAGCAAGGGCTGCCAGACAGACGACAATTGGATGATCGGCTATCGGGAAATGAAGAGCCTCGAGCCCGGTGAGGCGATCTCCGACGCGGAGACCACGGCCTCGCCGATCAGCAGAAACGCCAGCTCCAGGAGCAGCATCGACGCGGGCCTCGGTAGCGAGGAGGCCACCCCTTCCACACCCAAGCATCACCAATCCTTCCTGTCCCATCTCCTGCACGGTTCCCACAGCTCGCACAAAGAGAAGCCCCATTCCGCGCCCGGTTCGCCGGCACTAACCTCGTCCTCAAATCCGTCAGGTGGTGGAGCTATGCAGAAGAGCAAGTCCTCGAGCAGTGTCGTCCATCAAAGCGGTCGGCTCGTGGCGAAGAAGATCTTCAAGTCCAGGAGCAAGAGTTCGTCAAGGGCCATTAATCTCGTCTCGGCATGGACCCCTCAGGTAAGCCGCTGTATATTTATTGCTTTCCCAAGCTTATAATCCTTTATTCTAATATGATCGTTTAAAATTTTCTTAAGTACCTGTTACTTTTGCAATAACTTCAAAGTATTTTTGATGATTATGATGTGTGAAGAGCTACTAGAGATATCACTGAATGTAAAGATCGTCTACGTCTTCATGCACTTCAAACATGAAAAGCTGTACTAGTCGAAGAGTAAACATTTTTATTTTTTTTTTTTGTACGTTAATGCACATTCTTGTGCGCGTAATTCATTCTTCATCTCTCCTTCATTCTCTTTTATTGTCTGCGGTATGTGATATTCGATTCTTATTTATGCTTATTAATAGATCGCGGAAACACTAAATTACAATATAATCCTAAATAGTTGAGTTTAAAGTACAATAATGGATAGGTCTATAAATATTACTACAATTATTAGGGACAAAATTAAAATATGTAAAACTTTTTGAATCGGATATTAAAGTGATTTGTACCATTGGATAGGGATAATCAAACAGATATTTTCATTATATATATATATATATATATATATATATATATATATATATATATATATATATATATTATCGAGTTATTTAAATTTATGATTTAAAATTTAGGAATTTAATAATCCTCGATTAATAATTATTATTTGATACACTATTCAAAAACAATAAAATCAACACATTACTTAATACTTGTATTGAAAGATTGTTTAAAGTTAACTTAAAATTTAACTTTAACTTTTCTGATGTATCGATGTTTTGACTTTCCTTTAATTTTTGTATTTTTAAAACTATTTACGCTGAAGAAAATTCAACCTCTCGCTTTTAATTATATATTTCATTTTACTGATCTAATATTGGAAACGGTTGAAAAAACAAAAAAATTTACAATTAAGCTTTAGACTATGCTATATGCATGCGTGAATTAATCATTAAATATTCTGGAGTTAACAACTGAAATCGATTAAATTAAAATTCTTTCATAAACTTAGTGTATTTTAATATGCTATGATTGAATAACACGTATTAGTTAGAAAAATATAGGATACTTACTAAAGCGATTAAAATTCGATTAAGATGAAACTTTTTAAGATGAATAACTTTTTAAAATTTATATTTAATTCTATTATCTTGTATAAAATGAATTTCAATGTGCACGATTAATGTTATGACTGACTTTGTTGTACCTTATTATATATCTAACGTTTTGAATTAAGTGCATTGTTATATTTAGTTTCTCAAATTTGGATAACTAAATTCAGTCATATATTTTTGTATAATAACAATTTCCTTAATTAATTCGTTATTCAAAAAGCCATATAATGGATACATGTTTAATTTACTTTCATTCGAGCATTTATATTTTAATTATCAATGTATTATTATATTTTACATATATACTTGATATCATAACATTTATATTTACATTTTTATTTAAAAATTTTTTATTTAGAACATCTATCAATTTAACCAATGCGAGTATATATCTTATAGTAATGGTAGATTTTTCAATTTTAGTTTAATGGTTTTTGAATGGATATTTCAATGTCGCAAATAAATTTGCAAAAACAAAACGTAATTTTTAGAAAAAATCTGTTTTGCAGTTTTAGAATCGTGTTTATTTTATAGAACAATAATCGACTATTTTCCTACAATATCGACATTTATAATTATATATAAAGTTTTTTTATCGAGTATATTTATTAGTGCGAATAAGCATATTATAGCTTAGAGTGCTTGCAGATTTCTTTTTGTTTCTTTTATTTGATTTTCATTCCATAATTCGACGCAAGCGCTAATCCAACGCCGAAAAATCTTAATTTTTTCTTTTTTTCTTGCAAAACCTGTTTTGGAATCTTTGAACGGCGCTCATTCCGAGTCGAACAATTTCAGCGTAAACGCGTCGACTCAAACACGCAATTACATAGTAATAAACATTTGAACCTCTTGGAAACACTTGTTCGCCGCGGCTTGTACGGTCTGCCCCAATCCTCGCAAGCTCTCTCCGCGAAAATCGTCGATTTTATCCCGCAAAGTTCTCGGAGACTCCGTCCGAGAAAAAATATATTGTACACATTCGTATAGAGGCATCTCGTTGAAAAGTGGAAATTTCTACACGAATTGCGTGCCCTCGTATATGTATGTGTACATATATATGCGTGTGCCTGTGCGTGCGTGCGATGAAGCAACGAAGCTGCCTCTGCCCGTCTCCCTCTCTCACTCTCTCTCTCTCTCTCTCTCGCCGCGCGCCAGCGCACCGGGTACGCTAGTTGGACGGGCGCGCTCACGTGTCACTGGGTCGCTTATATTTAGGAAAGAGCGGCTACAGCGCGCTTTTCTCCGCCCACGTGCGCGTGCAGCCCCTCGGCGCGGCTCGCTCGCGTATTATAATATAACTAACGTATACGCGCGGAACGTCGCGGCGGGGCCGGAGCTTTTCACGCAATCGATCGTATAATCTCGTGAACCGATGGGGCGCCCGAGTGCGTATATCGTATCGACTATATATATATATGTATGTGTGTATATGTAAATATAGTATTTCTTCCATCTTTTGGGGCCAAGTAATAAATAAATAAAAAATTTGATGTTTTTGCAGCAACATTTCGTCAGCTTCGTCCGCTGACACCTCATATCTTCGGCAAGCATTGAAAATATAATAGTTTCAAATCAATATTTAATGCCTAAAATCACATTTTCGTATATTATAATAAGTTTCTTCCTTGCAAGTACGTTTCGACCAGTTAACCTCGTGTTCGTTAAACTGGACATTATTTTTATACGAAACAAAAAGCTATTTTTTATAATACGTTACTAATGCGATTTTACTACACTTATTAAAAAGTTCTTCTTAAGAATTTTCGAATATTAAGAGGTTGTTGGATTAATGTTGACGAAAAAAAGAAAAAATTTTTAAAGAAATTTTTCATTTTTGCTTGCTGAAAAAAAATTAAATTTCTTATTTATTCATTACTTACGTCCAAAAGATCGAGAAAAGATTAAGTTAATAATTTGAACCACAGAAGATGGAAAAGCTATACTAATTTGTTTTCTTTGTATGTATGTATATATATATATATATATATATATATATATATATATATATATACAAAACATATATGTATAGATAGATATGTAACACTATATAAATAAGTGTGGATGCAGCGGTTTGTACGGCAAGGGACGGTAGATCGAGCGACTCGCATTTGAGAGCTTTCGATCGGAAGTCGGTAAATATGAGCTTCTCAGTAATTTCTCGATTGGAGGAAATGAGATTTTGAGAGCGATCCATTGGGATTTACGAGGTTTTTTACCCATTTCGAAACCAAAGTGTATCATTTCAGATCGTATATTATCATTATTATTGTTATTATTACTATTTTTTTGCTACGGAAGATTTGGCGTATCCGTGCGCGAAGCGCAGAACTCACCAATGCGTGATAAAAATTGAAAATTTTATCTTTCAAAAAAGTTCGCAGGAAATATAAAGAAATTACTGAAATCGTACTTGGCTTTTCATCATTACCTTTATATTTACACAAAACATATTCGTATATCTATAAATCATTGTATTACAAAAATCAAAATTCAATACGTCGCACCGCTAAATATATAGCTGATTTTAATGATCACTGGTCATTGTCCAAATAAAAATGTTTTATGTTAATTCTTGAAAATTAACGAAAATCTATACAGAAATTTCATGGGCCAACTATGCGAGTTGACCTGTAAATTATACATTAAAAGCTCTGTAAAAATCATTGATAAATTGATGAATTGTTATTGTAAAGGTAAAATATTATTACTAGATTAAACGTTAAAATATGAAATTTCAAGTAATTTTATTTGCAGCTTCTGTTTTATTTGTATTACTAGTATGAAATCTAAAAGATTCTTTTTGATTGTCTTATATTACTTCAAATGAAAAAAAAAGGGGGATCGCTAAAATAATAGTGTATACTGATGTTAAATATATAACTTCAATACAAAATATAGTTATATGTATATAAACAAAAAACCTAATTACTAAAATAAATCACTTAAAACATTAGTGCTTTTTTATTTTTAAAGTTCCATTTATCAAATATTGTATTATATAGATTGTACATCTCTATCAAAATTATTTTTCCGCATAAATTAAATCTTGAAATTTCATTTTGTTTTTGAATTTTATGTTCTACAAGACAAGAATAGCGAATAAATTGTATATTTAATTGAATTTGAAATCAACTGCGTAAGCCTGAAGAATTCAATTTTCAATCGTTCTTTTATATTTATGGAGTCCTCGTTTTCTTGAATTAAATAAAAATTATTATATTAGCTATTGAACAACCCAATGAAATAAAATTATGATAATTTCTTATAACAAGGTATAAAGACAGAAAAAACTGAGACGATCTAGCTATAATCACTTTAATCCTTTAGAAAGCTGCATATGATTGTGAATTCATTTTTTAACATTTTATTTTAATTCAAACGATGTAATGTCCGAATCAATTTGCATGTTTTTTGTAGAATAATAGTTTAAATCCGATAAAATAATAACAATAAATATGATGAAATAGATAATAAATGATATCATAAAATATTATTTTTTAGTGCAGAATTTAAATATATGTATATATATATATATATATATATATATATATATATATATATATTTAAATTTTAAATAATCAAATTTAAATTTAAATAATCAGATTTTGTTCGCATAAAATTTTATCTCAATTTTTCACTATTTATTATTTATCTGTAAAAAAATACTTTAAGGTTGAATTTCGTTCATTCAGATACATTAGGAGTTCCATGTGTGTGTGTGTTTGCGCGCGCGCGCGCGTGTGTGTGTTTGCGCGCGCGTGCGCGTGTGTGTGGATGTGTGACAAGTGAAAAATTGCAATAAAATTTTAGGCGCCCACACGAGTAATAAGGTGTATACAAAGTATATAGACGAGAAAATGCAATTTGATCGAGAGGGAGAGAGTGCCAGAGAGAGAGAGAGAGAGAGAGAGAGAGAGAGAGAGAGAGAGAGAGAGAGAGAGAGGGTGTGTGAAAGAGAGAGGGTCGGTGAGCTGTGGAAACGGAAATAAACGAGGAAACTTAGGGAATGGCGACCTTGGCTCTTTCTTTCTTGCGCGCTTAGTCTATCGCTTTTCTTCCTCTTTCCTTCTCTCGCTCACTCACCCTCTCTCTCTCTCTCTCTCTCTCTCCCTCTCACTCTCTCTCATTCTATCTTTCTCCATCCCCCTCTTCTCCTGCCATGATCTCTCGCACGCGCGCGAGAGCGAAGTTGCCCGTTAAAGCGGGACACGCGATAACCAATTTAGGGCCTCGGAATTTCGCCGGCGCGCTGACAGAAATAGGCACTCGCGCACCGGAGAGTCCCTCCTCCGTCGAGTTGTAGAGTAGCGCTTATATACATATGAGCTCGCGGGCGACGCGCGCGCCACCCTGGACTTCTTCTTCCTTTCTTCGTCTGCTCATTCTTTTGACTGTTTCTCTCTATCGCTCTCTCTCTCTCTCTCTCTCTCTCTCTTTCCCCTCTCTCTTCTCTATCTCTCTATCTCTCTTTATCCCTCCTTCACCGCGAAGTGCATATATATATATACGCTTTTACTCTCGTATATCACAGCTTTTCATCTGACATGTATAGGTGCCTAATTCGTATTATTTTGCGGACGCGCGTGCGGACGCGATTCATACGCTCTTTCCTCGATTTCCTCGTATTTTGCCCGACATTCGTGTATATATATATATACAGTATAGAAAGCAAATTGTATTTTTATATATTACGATCGCTCGTTTGAGACCGAATCTTATATATATATATATATATATATATATATATATATATATATATAACGCTACTTAAAATGTTAACACATATGCGGAACAGCGACAAAGTTCGATTGGGCTAAAAGCGTGCGGGGAGAACTTTTGTTTCGAGCAGTACATCTAAAAGCTCCGCCGTATTATTTGTGTCCAGAAATTCGGGAAATCGATATTATTAATACCATCGGCATGTATATATGTATATGTATATATATATATATATATATATATATATATATATATATATTCGTGTAGTATATTTTTAAAGCTACGCATAATTGTTCGCGGAGAGCCGGCTAAAGATAAAATCCAGACTAAATGCGGATCGTTGTGCCGTTTCGATGCGCCAGAAATTTCATTATTTCAAAATTATGGAATATATATATATATATATATATATATATATATATATATATATACACGTGTCTTTAAAATATAATTAGGAGGTATTTTAAAAATAGAAAGGTTACTAACTTTTTTCCAATACGAGATGTAAACGCTGAATGTCGATCATATGACTGATATACTATAAATTGCTGTACGTTAGGTTATTTAATAAAAGACATATTATCACGTCGGGCTTTCTAAAAATATTGAAAATTCATATAACTTCTTGCGCAGCCTCGCGGACTCAGTGCGGATCTCCGACATTCACATCGATTTTCCATTAAACTTAAGCTGAAAACGAACACGTTAATTTATCTCAATTGTTGAAATCATCGTGGATGTACTTTTCGATAATACGCATATTCCATTGACATGATAATCCAGTGGTAGACTTACATTAGGTAATACATTAGTATGATAAAATATTTTTTTTTTTTGTTTTAGAAATAATTTAACGAACAGTAATGTAAAAAACCAAATGTTCCGTTATATTTTCGTGTTTTACCTGGAGTAAGTGGCGTAAAAATAATATACGCCTGATGAAAAGAAAAGGTTAGCTTTAGACAAATGTATTCTCGAATCGATAATATTACAACGCAGACATTGTGTAAAGTTGTTCGTATAAAACATTCAGTGGCGTTCAATAATGTATAATAATTTATGTTACGTAAAACATAAGTGGACTAACAAGAGGAGTCTTCAGTCACCGTAGAAGCAATTGCTTCCACCTTAATAAAGCGCATTAGACGTAATAAAAAAAAAAACAATCCATATCTTACCTTTTAGCGTCAGTCGGCCGAGCTTCTATTTAGTTTTATCTGAAAATTATATATAATAAATTTTCTTCGTTATGAATATAGAACAATCTTTTTTTTTTGATTATAGAAACATATCAATCAATGGTACTCTTACCTCGATAAATTCAACTCTACGTTCCAATTTGCTCTAATAAAATTGTAATATTATTAATAATTGAAAAATGGCATGGATGATTAGAGTTATTTTTTACATTGATGTAAATTCAATCGCAGAAGTAACGACACAATGAAGGATTTCAATAATTTTTCTGTAATTAATTGTCAAAAAGCTGATTGTTAATATACAGTGAATTAATATTCTTAGCATCTCCTCTTTCAAATAAATTTATTTCAAGAATTTATTTTGATTCGTACTTTTGCGATCTTGATACGATTGTAAATAGACTGTAGATTTAAAAAAATAAGAGCTTTGAACGCCCTAAGTATTAAGCTGGAAGCGCAGAAACTATATAATCTATAATCTAACCTGCAAACAATCTTCACATAAAAATAAACGGAATTAAAGTCGATCTGGATACGTTTTAGCATAATGCATTTTATCAAAGTGGAAGCAATTGTTTCCCCAGTGACTGTAGGTATCACACTTAATTTTAATGTTTAAGTATACGTTCGAAAAGAATTCAGTCAATACGCAGATGTGAATTAAGTATAAGTGTGGAGTAGAGAAAAAAAAGAACTACTCGAGGATGAGAACTGAAATAGTGGCCACTTATGCACAAAAATGAATAAACTCTAGTTTGGAATGTCGCGACAAAGAGGTATAATTTATGAGAATGTTGATATGAAACATCGAACGAAATCTTCTACAAATAAATATAAATTATAGATCATGCTGTTTTATATAGATTGAATAGAAAGTGCTCTCTTTCTAACAATCTTGTGTGTCCACATTAAATTATTGCAAATTTCAATTATTCATTAATAATTTTACGTATATTTTACATTGTTATACAATTTGAAGCAAATTCATCAAACGCTTGAGGTATTTGGAAGGGCTTAAAAAATTTATAACCTACAATTCTATTCGAGTTTTTTCCCATTTTCAGACCGTTCGATGATTTTTTTCTATGTGCTTCAGCAATGTATAATATCAATGATATCATGGAAAAAATTCAAATTTTTTAAAGAAAGCGATAATTTAAGAAAATCAAAAATCTGTCCCTAATTGAACGATAACAGAGAATAACGAAATCAAGGGAATATAATAAAATTATGATAAAATGCTTGGACAATAAGCTGATTTAACTAAATATTTTTCGAGTAACAGGATATCGAAAAAATTTCTATAGGTACAAGGACGTATTGCGATAATCCTTATCGCATAAAAAATTACTCCGATATAAAAGGATAGTAAAAATCTCACCTTCGTCCCAAATCGCTTCGTTTTGCCTACGTGGCGGCTTTGAAAGACTATATCGAGATCTGGCGTATACAGACTCGAACTTTACGATGTCACAATTCAGAATATATATATATAATGCTATGTTTTTTTTTTCGCTTCACAATACGACGTACGCTTAGCCTTTCTTTTAAGGGATATTTTTAATCCGCGAACGAGCCGCGCAAACATAAAAGTATCACGATGCTTTCGATGTGGCGAGGGCGCAAAATACGCTCGACCGACGGGATCGATAAAATTGACGCGGAGCAGAAGAAATTTCAGAAAAAGTATGAAATTTTAGATGCGCGCCAATTGAATAACGGTATATATGTCGACAAGTATAGAGGCCGGCGAGCGATGTATATAAAAGTTTTTGCGAAGTAAGTAAAGTTCGAGGTAGTAAAATTCTCGGTCGATATGCTCGAATAACCGCCGGGTGAAATTCGTTTCTCCGAAGATGCAGCCCATCTTCTTCCCATATATCGGCTACTAACTCCCTTTATACGCACACATACATACATACGTACATGCATATATACATATGTACACACACATATATATATATATATATATATATATATATATATATATACTGCGAGGTACAGTCATCACACGGGGAATCGTCAAATATTATTGTGAGTAAAAGCGACGAAATTCAAGACTTGAATATATATATATATATATATATATATATATATATATATATATATATATATATATATATATAGATAGTAATTTCAGTTCGATGCGTATATAATGGCGTTCGATCGGTCGCTGCGCGAACTAAACGCTTTGGTTATAAAGAGAAGAGTAAAGGATGTGTATACATATATATATATATATATATATATATATAGGTGTAAGAAATAAGTTTGATGGATTCGGTATATGGTAGGATCGTAACGGCAGATATCGCCCATGACTTCTAAATGCTCGTATTCAATGCGTTAGTCCGTGTTATTTATGGATTTTATCTATCGATATATATATATATAGTAATCGACATCTACGTCTGATATAATGAGACCTACCGGTCAAGACAGTTTATCAAAATGAAAGATTTGACAGAAAATCGCTACATTCGCACTTTTTTAACCTCTATTTCTATGGATAGCTTGGCATCATTTCTCTGCATATAGAAATTAATGATAAAACAACTAACAGATGATTTCGGCAGTGTCGCGGCGTTAATTTTTAATGCTATTTTTAATTTTTAATGAATATTCAGACACACACACACACACACACACACATATAAACAAATAAATCATATAAACAAAAATTAAAGATTCCAGGTAGGAAACATTATAGATTCTTGCTTTATCGGTGGGGAATATCGCTTTAGCTCGTAATAAAGCAGTCATTTTTATAAACTCTTTTACAGCACACGTACATTTTTATATAGATATAACTTATATGGAATGAAGTACGTATAATATAAAAAGGCAATATGTCTATACCGTCGCGCCCACTTTAAGTAAATTACCCTTAGCAGATCATAAAGTTACACGCCACAGTTCGCTACCATCGCGCTTAGATATTTTTATGTTATTTTCCGTCTCGGCGAGCATTTTTCGACTTGTTTAACATACGTATACTTTACAGTACAAGTATAACATAGTTTTTGTAAGACATTTTATATAGATGTTTAATTCTTTGTTGAGACACGGTTTCGATCGATTTGTCAGATTAAATTTGTGATCTCCAAACTTTATCATGGAATTTTGGAATTTTTTGAAAAATTCTACCTTGACATTTTAAGGAGGCATTGTAATTGGCCGGGAAGACTTTTTAAGCATTATAAAGAATTCATCGTTACTCTTAACATCCCTCGTCTTACGCCATTTGAAACATGGAAGGGATCCTTTTCGAGGGCGTGAGATAAAATTTGCAAATATAACTATAATAAAATTATCTTCTTCAATAGAAAAAAAAGATCTCTTCTGAAAGATCAATAGAATTTAAAAGTCATTGAATTGCCAACAGTTTTATGCGAAAGAATTTCAATTATACTTACTTCAAGCATATTTGAATAACTGTGTCAACTTTAAAAATGACTAGTGTATCGTTTAACATAAAATTAGAATAAGATCTCATAATTTTATGTATATGTTAAATAAATGATAAATAATAATAGCAATTACCAGTAATAATAATAATAATCTATTAAATAATTGTTATTCTATAGTTTCGCAGATGTTATACCGTATTACTTCTCAAAATATCTTTTAATTATTATAATATAAAAATAAGTACGGTAATTACTGTATTATGTAAGAGAATTTATTAAAATAAAAATATAAGTTGTATAAAACATTGTTTTAACGAGTGCGGAATAAAAATAGAAATTACTCAGGACGTAATTATATACTATTTTTTTTCGATATGAAGAAAATATTTTAGCAATGTAGCTATCAGTAATGGTGTGTATAATTATGAAACCAAGCTAGTAGAATTTTCATCGCATAACCATATAACTCCCGGATTGTTCAAAATATTAATCACGAGAACGATCGTGAAAGGTTCGTGAAACTTAGTAGCCGAAAATCACAATGAAATAGTTCATTTAATCTATTTGGAGCTGCTGCTTGAGGTTATTATAGTGGAAACTTGGGATAATTATATTTAAAATCATGGTTTAAGGGGCAATTTTGACCGTTTAAAAAAAAAAAACTGCAAATTAAAGTTGTAGAAGATACCGAATAGTACATTTTATGTTTGTTTTTGTAGAAAATAGCAAAGAACGAATGATTATTCGTACGCGCGGTTTACTTTGTGTCGTCTGGTGGGTATCGCAGATCGCCGATCTATCGACGTCAGTTTTAGAATTACATATATATTGAATATTAGACTGAGAATGCTTAGATTTCATTCAATTTTGCGCGAAAAATGTGAAACCGTCAGATCATGAATTTTTATCCAATCCATTGTTTGTAAGTGTGAAAAATCGTCGAATACGTATGTCGTCATTTTTTTTTTGTTTTATGAATTTTCCATGGCGTTCGCCACGAAAGTTTTCCGGGACCGATATCTCGTGAAATAACCGAAAAATGACCTGTTTCCGCGCCTCTCTTTTTATATTCTAATTGCTCGGACCGAGGCGCGCATACATACACGTATATATGTATATATATTTGTGGATTACGCAACCATTGTTTACCAACACGCATTATCGACCCTCCCATTGCCGATTAGTGCCAGCGAAATGCAAAACGAAGCCGAGCCCCGCGCGTTCCCGTCGCAACGTTTCGAATCGCCCGCGACTCTTATATATATATATATTTGGTTTGGGCCGAGAACCGATTTAGATCCGTAGTCAATGAGCGCCCGCTAGATAGAGGCGGCGAATTCCTGTCCCGCTATTAATAGAGAGGGGTGGGGGCGTGCGAGACGGATCGGCGGCGGTGGTCGTGGCTCCGTTCGATCAAAATTGAAAAAGACAAAAAATAAAAATAATACAGAAAAAAAAGTAACTATTGCCATAGTTACATGCTTGAAATTCGTCGATCGTCGATACTCTAATATCGAAATACGTCGTACACGCGCGCGACTGGAAATTCCTTCGATATTCGATTCTACAAGAGTAAAAAAAAAAATATCTCTACTATTCGCGCTTAGTCGTAGGAACATTGTTGAATTAAGCCGGCGAAATTCGCGATTTATCTCTTGATAATCCCAAAACATAATGTTTCTCGATCCAGAACCGACCGGAGAAGCGGAAAATGTGAGCGATTTTTTACGATCGCGTCGCGTGTGCTTACATGCGCGTAAATGGCGGATGTGTAGCTAAAGGAATATATATATATATATATATATATATATATATATATATATATAATAAAAATAAAAGAGAACGTGCCGAGATTCACGCGGTAAAGTGCAAATTTTTCGCCTTCGATCGTTAAATTTTTTTTGTTTTTTTTTTCTTCAAAGATTTTCGTAGTAGGTTCGACAAGCATATTTTAAGGCGGCCATAAAGCTGGGCTAAAATCATTTCAATAAGTTAATAATTTTATTTTTTAATTAAGGAATGACAAGATTGTATAAGATTTTCTTTACGAATCGTTATGAATCGCAGGAAGAGCAATATAATATTATGAATATCGATCATTTGGTAGCTTTTGATCTATCAAGCCTGCTATACTTTTTATTGACCATGTGTATATTATTTTTATTATTTTTTTTTATAAATCTATTTTAAATACTAGATTTCATTTTGATTTACAATCGTAACTCAGTTTGTATACATTGATTATATTCGTTAGGTGTCGTGGTCGTGTCGTGATTTTAAGGATTTTCGAAAACTTACCACGTCTAATTTGTTTCTCGACATACTGGCATACGAAACTTAATTAATTTAAAAAAGTTTCAATAAAAGAAATTCTGGATTAAATGCATACGTAAGAAGCCACTGAACCCTCCGAATTTTTCCTCATAAATGTGATAAATCCGGTTCTATTTCATGCTAAAGATGATAATAAAATGAGAGGAAAGATGGAATGTTATTTTTTAGAATCTACTTTTTATAATTTCGAAACCACGCATAAGATATTATAATCATACAAAATTCAAGCTGAACCAGATTTGCGCAGAATTCATTCGAAAGACGGGAACACGGAAAAAACGGATGGATAGTTTGTTCATTTGTATATTTCACTTTTTATCGAATAAGTACGTTGTTCGAATAAAAATTATAGTATTCGTAAATTCATTGATTTTGGTTCATTCGTAAATCGTTGTGTATTATATATAAATTAATTTTCGTCTCCTTAAACAATATTGATATTTATTAGAAATTTGTTACGCTACGATAACGAATTTTTTTAAAAGTTATAAAAACTACTGACTCGTTATGTGAAGTGTTAGAGTAGATTTAAAAAGTAATATATGAAAGAAAGAAGTTAAAAGTGGTTTTCTTTATGATTATCACGCGTGTTTCATATTTCTTTAATAGAATATATAATAGTCTCTGACTCTGATTATGTCCTCGATTCATAACAAGTTGTAATAAATGAATATTTTTATTATTATTTTATTTACCTACGGATGCTTATATTATTATAATTATTTAAACATTTTTCTTCATAGAAAATACTATAAGCTGATACAATGCACCTATTATCACAAATTGTAAGTAATAAAAATACGAATGAGATAGTAAAGAATAGTACGAATAACGAATTGAAACGACCTCGATCGATATAACGAATGTAATTCTACAACTAAACTTTTATTAAAATTGTTTGTTATGCGTGCCCATGATACATACCCATAATACGAATAATGCTTGAAACTTAATGCAGGACAAGATCGAAACTTCAGAATTTAGATATTGTGCAAGTTCAAATAGTGGTGTACCTAATTTTATCGATTAATTTTTAATTTATGCAAAAAGTAAAGGTGCAATAACTTTTTCTATAGAATGTCAATTAGTTTTTTTTTTCAACTCTTTATCAGCTAGAAGATTTAGAGTCATCTTGAAAAGACTACTCGAATTATTAACGGTACGGTTTTTCACTGCTCCCGAATTGAATCAGAATCAGATTGAAAAATTAAACATTCCGAACATTAATTTGAAGAACTCTCTCTCTCTCTCTCTCTCTCTCTCTCTCTCTCTCTTCAGATAAATGATACACATTATTCTTAAGTTTTTTTGCTAAAATTTTAAAAAGATCTTTGACGCATTAAATTAAGATAACGATGTCTTAAAGTAAGGTGATACTTGAATACTAAAAAAATATATACTCTATATTCAGCGTTCAAGTTTATGACAATATTTGAATAATTACTTATTCGACTAATTAAATAAAACTTTATTTTTAGATTTTCAAGCTTAAGAAGCAATAGCCATAGAAATTCGTTATCCGTACTATTCATTATTATCTCATCTGTATTCTAATTATTTATTATTCGTCTGCATTCACTCATCTAATAAATGATTGTTAATATTTTCCACCATCTTAAATATATATTTAGAATTGTTTGACGCGTGTGATGCAGGGCCGTTTTCTTTAAAGGTAGTACAGATTTAGGTTACAAAATATAGTGTATATACGAAACAGAGTTTGGCCATTCTCTTTAGAATAGTCAATTCAGCACCTATGTAATCAAGTACTTACGAAATTCGACACAATTCCGAATTTAGTTTTCCTGATCAGTATTTATACCACTGGCTTTATCGATAAGTTTTTCTTCTCCCTTACACTGATACGGATAATCGAGCGGGGAATAAAAATGTGAAAACTAATAAGAGCAGTATATTCATTATGCGTTATTATATTATTATCGAAGCTATAATAATCAGAGACCTAATATATATAATTGAATAAATAGGAATAATATCTGAGAACCATAAACAATTTTTCTTTTAACGTATTTCCTTTTTTATATAACTTTTCAAAACTAGTCGCACTTCGAATAACAAACAGATAGTTATTATTACTTTTTATATCTGAAAAAAACGTTTTCAATGATAAGAAATGTTCAATGAGTAAAATGAAATGCAACGAATTAAAGTTTTTTGGCTATAAAAACAAACTACGAAATTTTTGTATACCGTAGCATCACAATAATTTTTAATAAATATCCGTTTTCGAATGGACAAGAAATATAATGAACGTATTTAATATAATTATTAATGAAAAATAGACACATTAAAAAATTTTATTTAATCGAGTTAGGTACAATTTGTAAAATCGTGAATGAATAAAATATCCCTCAATGTTATTCGTTCTTCGTTATTTGAACGAATCTTGTTTGTCTCTGCACTCGATACAACATGTGCGTTTGTATATATTTTCAATGTTTCTTTTTATTTTATAGTTAAAATGTGATGTATCCATACAAATGGATAATACCAGTACGATTTCAATATATTTACAAATATTATTTTATATTTTTCTGTTTTTCAATGGTTTAATGACTCTAATGGTTTCAAAGGATTTGATGACACTGGAATTGATATGAAGTTGATTTCTAAGGAAGGGTACAATGGTTACTCAAAGTAAACGGTTGTTTCTTAATATCATAACAAAGACTATTTGCAAATTAACTTACAAACAGTGTTAAACAAGGCACAAGAGATAAAAACATTATCCAGTCGATTTTTGTAGTATTAAAATATTTTGGGAGTAAATTTACTTGACAAATATTTTTAATTAATTCTATTGAAAACAGATTTTACTTGTCCTATATACATATATTTATATCATCATATTTTATCGTGATCAAGAAGCAATTTTTATTGTTTCCCATTTAGTCATAGCTTATTACGCAGCCCTTCAGAAAATTTGGTCATCCACCCTAAGCTATACGTTTAAAGCACGCATTTCATACAGATTGGCCGATACAAAAATATAATTGCTTTTCAAATGACATCGCCAGTCTGGAACGAGCAAAAGCTCGATCAAACAGCAATCTCTTCTCAATCATAATCAAAATCCTCTTTCGCTCCTACAAAACGCTTATCCCCTCACACGACCTTCGCTTAAATATAATATACTATATGTACTCCTATATACTGACGAACTCCTTCCACGCTGCCTTGGGCGCGCGGCTTTTTTTTTTTATGTTGTCCTCTGCAGGGGAAGTGCACGTGGGCCGGCACGAACGGAAGGAGGGTCACACTCCAAGACACGCCGCTGCGGTCCCTCTCGGAGGTCGAGAGGAAGGTGCTGTGCAGGGTGGCGGTGGCCAAGCTCCAGGCGCTCAATCTCGGTGTACACATCAGGCCGCCCAGCGGTGAGTATTGATGGCATGCCTCTAACAGAGTGGCGCTGAATTATTCTTATTATTATTATTATTACTATTTTATCTATCGAGGGTATACCAAATATGACTGTTCATCCCAGCGGACCGATAATAAGCAGGAGAAGTTGTACACTAAAGTCGTAGGCATTTTGTAAAGTTGGAAATAGTCTTTGCGTTACGGGCCAATGTTCCTCGGCAGATGAGCAAACGCTAATTTGGCTCTGGACTAATGGCCTGTGGAAATTGAGAAGACGATTTAGTTATTTATTAGTAGTTGAATTGACGTGAGAAGGTTTAGTTATTTATTTGAAGATAAGTTTATGATCAATACACGTACGACAACATAAATACGATTCTTATACTTTAGAAATTTCGGTCAGAGCTAACGGTATCTATATATTTATAAACAACTCCTCGTTTGGACCGGGGTCATCCGCCTGACTTCTCAATCTCCGTGTCCGTTAAAGGAAAACCGAATGAGCGTTTGATCATTGGTTGAGCAATGACAAGTAGAGCAAAAATCATTTGCAACTTTCGAAATAGATATAATCTCTGTATTGTGCGTCCCTGTTTATTGCTCATCCGCTCGGAGTGAAGAATCATATTTCAGACATCCATTTGTACGGTCGGTACCCTGTGACTTCACGGCAGAGTTGTATTAACTTCGTCTAAACACTCGTAGAAAATTTTCGATATAGTTTCGAAAAGATGTACTCTAGATGTTCAAACAAAAATAAGCTACGTTAAGCAGTTTGCGGAACTGATTGCGAATATCATAGTAAATACATGAGGAAATATGGTATTTATATTTATATTGATATTTATAATTGATACAGTTATATTGATCGGGGAAACGTCCAATCTGGATGTATTTTGGTATTGCAGAAAAAGTTACCACTAGTTTGGATCCTTATTGGAGACAGGCTGGCGGTATTTTGCAGTAATATTTCGTGTAGAAAACTCTATAATTCAAATCCTAAATTTATGGATTTAAAGAAAATTGATAAGTTTGATATATAACAAAAATTAAAATTTATAATAGATGAAATACAATAAATAATAATAAATATATAAATTGATAATAAATTTTAAAACTATTTATGGAGTGAATAGAATAAATATAATAAATATTTTTATAGGTTTATATTATAAAATTTTTATAAAATTATAGAAAAAAACATGTATTTAAATTTACATTATTTATTTATTTATTGAAATAGTAAAATTGTAATTATTAAAATACAATTCAAAATCAATTACTTTTGTTCGCGTCTAGAAAACGGCTATTTGAGTTAAGTTTTCATTTTGAAATAGTTTTTCGCTAATGTCGAATATTTCTTTCCAACAAGTATCATTGCTTCAATTACATTCATGTCTTTCCAACAAGGCAGATGATAGATGATTTATCTACAAAACAATTGACTATTAATTGTTTTCTTAATACATTCGTTTCTTTTATTCAATGATGAATTTATCACGTTTGCAAAAAAAACCTTTTCCCACGCTGTTTCTACAAATTGAAGAAAGTTCCTGTGGCTTTTGATTTGTTAAGTAATTATAGAAGCAATCTATTATTTTCCTTAAAAACTAAAAGTATTTAAATTTACATAAACGCGATAATATTTTTGTAAACTAATATATAGATATAATTACAATATTTATTTATTTTACTCATTGTTTAGATTGTTTTCTACTTACTCTATTGCATGTTTTAATTTCATGAATTTGTTATTACAATTTGTTAACAATTGCCTGTAATAAAATATGATAGCTAAAAATACGTAAAATTAAATATAACGCAAATAATACCAATTATTTTAAATACTTCGTGATATTTCTAATTGTATCGACCATAATAATGTCGAGATGGTTTTTATTAGATTCTGGTTGTTGTACATGGTAATCAGGATTTTTTTATTAGTATTGTATATTTTTCACATTCTTTTTTTAATTGCTGCTTATACGATTTATCTCAATAGTCCTAGGAGTGCAATTTTTCTTCGTGCAAGAATACAGTTGTTATGAGAAAATATTTATTTTTTATCAATTATTTATAAAATATTCTTCATACTCTTCAAAATAAACTGATAATTCAAATAAACTTCATTACACTTCAAAATCAACAATTGAATTAGGTTGAGATAATATTTTTACAATAATAACAATGTCAGAGAGAAAAATGAGGTATTGTAGAAATAGAAAGAACGGTTGACATTCAGGAAGATTTTAAGGCTCTATAAACCAACAGAAAAACAATTTAACGATGAAAAAGCATATGTATAAACTGCAACTTTTATCGATGGGCACACCGCATGAAAAAAGTCAGTAATAGTTTCAAAAGATTTAACAAGAAGGTTGCATTCCTTCTTTCAATGCAAAACTGTCTATTAATAAAAAATATTTCCATCTTTATAAAAAATCGCATGGATTACACAGCTTAAGGCTATATAAAACTTGTTGCAAATTATTTTTAAAAATTACAACCCCGATGCTGACAAATTTAATACTTGATTTCATATATACTGTATTCATAGTCGTGTAGATACATTCTCATTGAAATATGCAATTACAGAAAATGTATATAAAATGCTCTATTTTTTAATCTTTTGAAGATTGCAGGGACAGTATAGAAGTTCAGCTCTGTTTGTTAGAATTTACTATGTTTCTTAACCTCAAAAGGTTTATGCGCTCATTTCTGGGGACGAAATTCCTTCACGTACTCGATTAGTATCCTAACGAGTCGTTAGGATAGTATTCTAATATATCCTGCTGAAATTTGTGTTGAAATAACATACTTACAATCTATCACCGCCTGCAGAATTTTTTCTGTCAAACCCAAACAGATTAGGTTCTTGTATTTAAATATTGTATTGGGCATAAACTTAAATATCAGTCTTCCAATGGCATGTTTACCAACCTTATGGATGTTTACCATCAATGCTTCCAGCGTAATTATGTTCCTTATAATCTGGAAACTCAATCCCATAGAATATTTGCCAACTTTATTTGGATAGGTTACAGCATTATGTCGCCAAGTTTATCCAATTCAGAATTATCCGTACTGAAATGTAATGGTCAATTTTTCTGAATACATTGAGTAGTTGGTGTCATACATTGTTCAACTCCCAAATGATGATATTCACCTTGAGGAATTTTCATAACAAATCGTACGAGCGGCTCCGTGTTTTCATAATTGGTTGAAAATCAATATAAATTCTGTTTGAAGTATGAACGGCTTTGAATAACGTTTAAACGGCTCTTTCTTGCTGATGCCTCATATTCCAGTATAACTTATCATCATCAGAACGTTGCAGATCTAAGTCATTGCATTGTTATCGTACTCACTGGCATCTTCGCACTCCATTGAAACTTATTCTGTACACCATCGACAATAGTATCTGCATTAATTAATTGTACAACGTTAACAATTTGTGTCTTCGGTCGACAACAATATTCGTATAAGTTTTACAATCCACTTGCTCTACAATCTCCTCATCACCTTCACAAACTAAAGCATCATCACTCACAAAAAGTTCCAATCGAGCGTTAAAATCAGTTCTGGCATATAACCGTTTTTGCCTTGGTTAACATTAATAGGGCTAAGGAGTGAGCACGAATCAATAGCCGTCACGCACTTTAATATTTTAGAGCATGTATTTCAACACGATGAAAATAATAATATAAATATACAAAAAATATTTATGTATGCACGTATAGTTTTTAAATGAATTACTTGATTATCACAAAAATATTTTGATTATCTGATTATCTGATAGCTTGATTATCACAATATAATTATCACAATATGATTATCACATATATTTTTATTATTACAAATTTTGATTGTCACAAAAATATTAAATAAGTAGTATGTTGTATACTTTATATTATTTTGAGTCTTTTTATCATCTCCAAATATGTATATGTAAGAACAAATACCTATAATTTATAATCTGTCTTTAAAATAAATCAAATTGCACGCATTGTCAGTTTCATTTCATATGAATTAATTTTCGAGTTATTTTTTCTTAATGAAGATCACTCGCAAGCATACATATAAATCTTTATATACTTATAATTAAAGTCATATATATGTTGTAAGCATATATGTACGCATTATAACCGTCGCATAAAAGCGCTCAAACTTGAAAACGTAACCTCAATGTTATATTTACAAACGATGAAAACAACTCAATGTTATATTTTTAACATCACACGTTATATATACAAGCGGTCCGTTTACACGGTACAAGTAATTCGCTTCGCGAAAGCTTCAGATTTCGTACTCTGTTTGAGGCTACAACTGATGCAGCAATTAACATTCGCCGAATATCCATCTATTCCCGCTCCAAGTGGTCGATCAATGTTATTCACAATCTGGACACAAACAGCTGTTCAGATTGATGCCAAGCAGGGTTCGGCTCTTCTTGCTATCTGGCCGAATATAGTCGAAATCGGTACGGATACGGCAACCATCTGCCATTCCATCACAGTAATACAATGCAAACCCCCATACAATCGTCTTTCTTTTTGAGTCATGAAATTCTAGTTCTAGAGAAAAAAATCTATAGAACATAAAATATGTATTTTTGTGTATTATAAGATTCACACATGTATTTGAATCATTTATTTATATACATAAACTTGTTAGAGAGGCAATCAATTTGATGTAATCTTAGGACTTACACCAAAAAACATTAAGATGCAAGTTTTGTTACTATCATAGCCGTAATCAACGCAGTAAAGTACGCGAATTAGCTTATTTTTTCTTAATTTCCGGACACTCCTTTTCGGCACTACACATCAAAGTATTCTGCATACTAGTATACATTTTAACGAATGTTTCAGATATTTTGCATCTGCTTTCATCGATTTACACATGAATACCTGACAGTAATGCTACATCTAAATTTTATAAATAAAATATTAACTCGCATTTTTAAATGTATAAATTATTTAATATTTTTAAATGAAATGATCTTTCATAATTGTTTGAGTTAGAATCGCGATTCATGAATATGCAGTATACGTCATATCAGAATTTAATCGAGGTAATATTAGTAATGTCAGTCTCGTTTTAAAAATTTAAAATATGAGCAATTTTGCATTTTTTTTTTGCCGATCTCCATTAATTTGTAATTCCCCAGGGATGAATTTCTGCCAGAAACATAAATTCTGTTGTTAAAAAAAATTTTTGTCAGCTCTTCGAAAACAAAACATTTACTATCATACTCATATGTCGTAGTAAACTTAATATTAACGAATCGTAGGACTGATACTTTACTAAGATATCCCTTTTTTTTATTATTCCTTGATAAATTTGAAAGCACAATCCGAAAGCTGGCAGATAATTTTCTGGTATAGGAAGTCTGTTTTCTGTGACTGGAGTCCGTATCTCAGCTTTACTAAATACTCAGTGGTTCATATGAATCATAACATATAGTCATAACGTATTTTTACAAAACGGTTGAACAATTTTACATTCAAAGCTATTAAAGATAGATACTAAAAATACATTTCCAAGAAGCTTATAAAGGATTGTAAATATCGGCAAGTAATGCAACGAACAAAAAAAAAAAAAAAAAAAAACGACGCGATTTCGCCATTCTTGATCTTCTGTGACTTCGTTCAAGTCGATGAAAAACTAATCCGCGAGAAAGACCTGAAAACAGAATTCACGAGATTTCCTGCTCTTGATATCGCGCGGAGAATCGCCCAATGCACACGCGCGCAGACGCGCGTACTTCGCGCATTCCGCGCTAAGAACGCGATCCCGTCAATGCCGCCCCGCGCGCGCTGCCCGCGGGCAGTCGCTCGGCCCCTCCCCCCTCTGCGCCGGGCTCTTCGGTCCCGACTGCGAAAGCTATATATACCCGTCGCGCGCTTATTTATACAGTTTTAAGCGCTTATTTAGAACGGGGCAGTTCTGTCTTGGGGAGGGGGTGAGGGGGGGTGGGGGTTCCGGTTAAAAATAGCCATTTGGGCTAGAATATTGCTTCCAGCGAGCCGCCCGGCGTGACGTCGGTCTCTCGGCCGGCGCGGCCCGGCCCGCCTCAGGCAAATCACGGGGTATCCGTCCGTGAGCAATGGATTTCTGGGCGTTCTCATAAGCGAATCGTCAACTTACGTGGATTTTTCTTTTACATGCAGATCTATATATGTGTATATATACATTTGTGTGCGAGTATGAGCGCGCGTACCTTAATCAATGCCTTGAATTATTTATTTAATTATTTATTGACGATTTGTTGTTTCATATATTAACTTCTTGTTCGTCTGCGCGCAGCTATCGTATTGTCCATTTTTGTTGTTGTAATTTATATTTAAAAGAATATTATGGAACGCTTCTTCGTCCACTTCCTTCAGAAATACTTTCGTTACAAGGAATATTTCAATTTATTTTTTCGAACGTTTCAAAATAACTGCGGAATTACGACCTCGTATTACGTAATCGTCGAAATAAACGTAATTGTATTTAAAAAATGACAAAAACTGATTATTTCACTAATGACGTTGCGCTCATCGAATCATACTTCAAGGCAATAACAATACAAAACCGAGTGCCTTACATACATTCAAATCGATAAATTAAAAAGGAAGGGAAAAAAGTGAGGCAAATTTACAACGCGCTCCCACGAGCGATGCGTCACTTCATTCGATTTCGAGTTCCGTTCGTATCGTTTTCCACTCTAATCCGCCATATATACTCCGCCCGAGCCTCGGTCTCTTTCTCTCTTTCTCGTGCACTCTAACTCGCCCCCCCCCCCAGACCTCTTAAAGCCGCGACTTATATTCGCATCTCGAGCCCAGTGGCGCTGGCTGCCACGGAAGTGCCGTATGATTGATGTGTTTGTATATACAGGCTCGGGGGCATATTATATATATATATATATATATATATATATATATATATATATATATATGTGTGTGTACGTTCGACTCTCATTCCCTCTCTATCTTCATTTCGCTCTTTTTCGTCGCTCTCGAAGAGGTACATATATTATGCACCGGCACGCCTTCGCGATGGCTTTATAAACAGCGCGACGGTAGTTTAAGGGGGCGGAGGAGGAGGGGGGGAGTTGCGAGCCGCCGGAAGAGCGAGAGTTCGACGCGCGTATTAATGTAATGTAAGAGTGCGTTATACGCTCACGAGGTGGTGAACGCGGCGCCGTTAATTTTTCGAATTTTCGTCTATGACAGCTTGCGAAGACTGGACGGTAACATTTTCGTTCTTGTTCGTTTGTCGATTTGGTTTACTCGATGGATATTGTAGAATTTCGTTAATTTACGTATTTTTCGTATTTGATAGTGTATTTACATACGTTTTTATAGAGTTATTTTTGGCCTCGAATAATATCAAAATTATTTGACACGAGTGCTTTTATTTAAAAAGTAATTTATATCAAATTTTTAATTTTTAAATGAAACTTTATTAAAATCTGAGAAATTATCGAGATTAATCCATATTCCTATACTCTTGATTAAGCTTTAAATATTTCTTGATAAGAATATGTAAAAAAAGTCAACTAACTCTTTAACTTAAATTGAAAATAAAGTAATTTATAAATGTATTGAAATATATTTAAAGTATGTAAATAAATAAAGATCATTTTTTGGGCTGTTTTTTTGGTGATATGAAAAGTAATTTACTTACAAAGTGTATGGATTTAAATTGTCTAACTTACACCTCATTACAAGTCTTTCTACTTCTATATAATCATAATTGTAATACATTTAATCGAAACTCTGTTACAATAAATAAATAATTTATCAATTATCTGAGATATTTTGTTGGCATGATTTAATTAAAAAATATGTACACATTTTATATTTTTTTATTTACTAAAAAATATAAAATACACGATTAATTACTATACAATTATTTTATAGTTTTAATTTACAATGTTTTCTTTTTAATTTTAAGCTTATAACGATAAATAATTTTATCTCGATTATAGTTCCTATATTGCTCATGGAGCCTCGTAGGATTTATCGAGCTTAATCCTCGATATAGGGAAAAAAAAGGAAACCTTTAATACAACACAGTCGCTCGAGCAGGCGCAAGAGGGAAAATGACAGATAGAGAGTCCCGGATTATTTTTAAGCCTAACGGCAATTTCGAGAGAGCGAAAAAAAAGCGTAATAATATACGAGCGGCAGAAGGAACGAGCGAGAACCGAGCGCGCGCCCCCAAAATCTGGGTTAAATTTCTCGTTTGCGCGTCGTCGGTTCCCAATCGCGGATTTTTACCGCATTTTATTATTCCTCTCCTGCCCCTCCCCCATCGCTCGCTCGCTGCATCTTTTTGATCCGAACTTATGTTATTGTGTGGATTCGCGCGCGCGCGCGCGGGCGAGCGGGCGGGACGAGAGAGGGTTAAATTTAAACCGAAGCGCCGAGTCCCCGAGGTGGCGAGCGACTATATAGCGACCGGGAGCGCGGGAAATCTAGGTTTACGACGACGATGTGTCCATCTGCCCCCCCCCCCTCCCACCGCGTCCCTCCACCATCGCAGATGCATAACCCAAGTCGCATTGTACACGATTCGTATATACATACACATACACACACACACATTATACCTCTTATAATATACTGATTTTGGGCATTTTCTCTCCTTCTCTGTTTTCTCATTGGCCCGTCCGACGCGCCGTTCGCGATGGGTGTCGATTGCCTGGCCTCTGGGACTGCGCGACCCGCGACGCTGCAGAGTCACTCAGCGGCGGCTCGGTCACGGCGAAGCCGAAGCGGCGGGCCTACCTGCTGAAGAGGAAGGCGCTTACAACCGGATTCTTCGACAGCAAGGCGAAGGAGGACAAGGAGAAAGGTTGGTGAACAATTTCTGCGAACTTGATGCTGCTGCTGCTACTGCTGTTCTTGTTGTTGTTTTTTTTTTTTTTTTTGATTATTGTGTTTTCTTTTTCTTTTTTACCCGTTGATGTTTCATTTTTGACACGCGAAAGGAGGATTTAGTTTGTTGGCGTGCAATTTCAAAAGAAAAAAAAAACAAATCCTTTCAAAGCAACATTCAATAACTGAAACGTACGTTTTTCACTAGGCCATCTGTTGGGTGATTTGGTAACCACTATAAGCTATCTATTTTTAAACGAACGAAAAGAATCAAAAATGCACATTAATACTTATGAAATTTGAAAAACTATTTTATTGGTTAGAGACTCAATGATCAAAGTGAGAAAAAGACACGAGAAAAATTAATCTTGTTCGGTTGTTATAATTCAAGTAGAATATGAGCTACTGGCCTTTTTCATACCGGTTATTTAGTAAATATTGCTACCGTTTTTTGGAATTAGATTTAAGAGAATTAGAACTAGAGCGAAGGTTATATTTTACATTGCTATAATTCTTTTTTATAATTTTTTTTTATTTGAACGACTTTTTGTATTTTATGTATGCTGATAATTCTCAAATTATATATTACTAATTAATATACAATATAGCATAATTCCAACAATTAATTCATTTTGTTCAGATTTTCTCCAAACGAGAAAACTTTTTAATGCTGAAGTGAATGCAACTAAAAAATAAATATTTATTTGTTTAATTATTATTTTTGATGATATATTTCGTTAAATTTTACTAAAAGATTAAAATTTTTATTATTATTATTTAAAGAATAGTTTTATTCTTCTTTTGAAATAAATAGTTTAATAAGTAGTGAGGAAATTATCTAAAAATAACTATTCAGCCGGGTGGCTTAAATACAAAATGAGAAAAACTAATTACGTCTGTAATTAGTCCTTAAGCTTGCGGTTATAATGGGATATTTCAATTGTGCCTTAAGTAATGCTATACAAATATGAATTCAGGCAAATGAAATTTTCTCAGTCGAGACATTTAATTAAATCATTCTCCACAGATGTTACTTTTATAAGATATACTTTACAAAATAATAAACAGTTGCACGTGGCAATTATTAACACGTAAAATTAGTCTAATATAGGATCGAGACCAGTTTTTCGGAGAAATGAAATTTGCTTCTGTCGTAACAAGAATTATCCCGAATAGTAGAAAAATTTAATAATTTCACGCAGGATTCTCGTATCATTAAAAATGCATCTGTCAAATAGTCACTTGAAAGAACTGATGTAAAAAAGCCAGGTGATTTTTCAACGAATTAAGAGAACAATAGATAGAGTAATATAAACGTATGTTTCTCTCCAACCGTTTTAACGACGGCAGAATCATAATTCTTCTATAAAAATTTGATGCCGGCCATAAAATCCTCGGAATTTATTAATCAAAGGTACCTTTGCTAGTATACAGCGTATGAATATTTGAGGTCGGTCTTTCAGATTTATAGAAATTAAAAAAAAAAAGAAAAAAAAAAGAAACAAAAGCGATAAAGTCATTAAAGATAATAGTGAATATAAATATTCGAATAATTCATAAAGACACATCTGTTTGATGGTCATTTAGATTTAAAAGTGCCATTAACGTCATAAAATCAATTGACATTAAGCGTCATAAAAAAACAAGTCTCTAATCTTGCTGGCATTTAAGATCAAACGTTTTCAAATGATAATCTGGGTAATTCTATTGAAACTTAAAACTAATGCACCGATCGATACACCAATTGCAAACTTTTCTGTGGTACTCATATATACTATGCTGCATATATATATATATATATATATATATATATATATATATATATGTATGTATGTATACCCCGTATATATAGTACGCTATATCGCCATTAAGGCCGTCAATGCTCGATGCAATTCTCCCTCTTACTGCTGGTTTGTTATTCTTTCCTGCGCGGAAAGCGCTGGAGAGCCCGCGGCTCGGCGTAGCCGCGGTACTGCGTTGCTGAACGAGATTTTAATGAATTCGAAAGTAGAGAGGAAGAGCAGCGCTGCTTCCCTAATGATATGGAAAATGGATATTTTTATGCGATCCCTCCCTCCCTCCCACCCTCACTCTCTCTCTCTCTCTCTCTCTCTCTCTCTCTCCCTCTCACCCTCTCTCTTTGTCTTATTGAGAAAGGAAATTTAAATTCGTATACTCCTGATGACTGGATTTTTGCTATTTAACTTTTTAAATCGACGAAAATCTGATAACGATTCGTGAAACTTTAATTTCTGTTAAGAAGATTAAAGAGTATTGTAGGGGGGGGGGCTTAAAGAGCCGGTGCAGCGGTTTTAACTTGAAAATTTAATTGAATCTTTATAGTCGCTATTTTCTATATGGCCATTTATTCCGAGACACGGGTTTGATAATGCAGTCTGATTAATTATTATCGACTAATTTTAACCTAAAGTACAATTTCTTGTGGCCAATAACGAAAGTTTCATATTAATGACCCTTATTCTAGATTCTCATACATTGGAAACATTATAGCTATATGCGATGCGATTTTCTGAAAAATGTTAAATCTTTATAAAACTGGACTTTTTTTTATTGGCCATTTAACCGACCATTCGAAGCTCTCTGTACGATCTATTCTACGCTTAGGTGGTAATTTCTCATTTCTTCAATTAGAAACGGGAACCTTTCGCAGTCGCGCGAAGATTTGCGAACCAAGTGTCCAATAAGTTAGTCCGTGCTGGTTCACCTCGAATGAAACATGTTCACATTCGTCAAAGGAGGACACTCTCTATGTGCTAGACATTCTGCGTCATTAGTGCAACATTCATTCTTGCCCAACGAACTGTTCATTCAGCCGAATAATTCAATTCTGTTTTTCTACGATTTGATAAATACTTTCGTACGAATGGCCAGATAATGATGTTATGTTATTTTAAACTGATTAATGCAAGCTTTTTAATTCTACAAGTATTTACCGCACAACAAGATAGGGTTTTTTTTTCAGATCTTACTACAACGAGCGACAGGATTCGATGAATAAGAATAGTACTATTTATTTAAATTTATTCAAATCGTTGAGTGGATCCGACTGCTTCTAAGGAACCCAATGTATTTTCTACGTGCCTCGAGCGTAACTTTCGTATCGAGTTTTTTTAATGCAGAATTTGTTCAAAATTAATACGGCAATGATGCATGAACATAGTTGGCGCGACATTATCTGATTCAGAGAATACTCAATTATACCAACGCATGGCATCGCCAGTGATAAACATACGCAATAGCACGCATAAAACGGTCTTTTTGAAATGATCAAGCTTAAAAATAAAAACGAAATCTAACGGATCAAATCCGAAATTCGCTTGAAATTAAGAGTATTCATTTCTGATTACACGCTCGATAAACAAGAGACTACCAGAAAAATTCTAATTAATCGTACGAGTGCTCACGACGATCTATTTAAGCGTAAGTAAATCCGTAAAAAGAAATTGACACTAATACCTCGTCGGGCGTAAAAAGAGTGAAAAGTTTCTGGGAAAAGTCGGGGATTCGCGTAATTTTCCAGAGCGCCGCTTATCTCATTCGATACGTAGGCGCCCGGGACGTCTCGCCGAGCTGCCGGTTCGTCGCCGCGCTGCCGAGCCGAGCCCCACTCCCAAAGCCCCAACGACGCGGCCGAAGCGAGCCCCGCCGAGCAGGTGCGAAACGCGCGCCCACCGCCTCTCTCGTCCACGGTCCGTGGCGCGGCGGTGGGCGGTGCGGTAGGTAGAGTCGTTGGGGGGGGGGAGTGGCGGGGGGAGAAGGTCTATCATGCGCTCATTATACGCCCGAGATCTGCGCTCGTCATCGCCGCGCGCCACCCAACGTCGCATTATATTAAGATGCGGGCAACGCAGTGCCGCGTGGGCGGGCGGTCGACCTATCCTAGTTCTATCAACGGACTGTGTCGCATCGCGGCTGCTTGGCGCGCTCCAATTGCCGCGGGTCTGTGTGGGTTCCTCGTGGGAGAGAGAGAGAGAGAGAGAGAGAGAGAGAGAGTGATCCGCGCATCACAGACGGACGGATGGAATTTTGGGGCGATTTTCGTCACCAGGGAGCCGAGGAGGGCGAGTCGCCGACGGGCTTTTTTTCGCCGGCGCGCGCTTTGCGCAACGACCGAGCGCGACGTATAAATAACTTTCGGCGGGGCGGTGGGTGGGGGAGGGGGCGAGGTAGGAGGGGAAGCAGAGTCCGTTGCTAGCGCGTAAAATTTTTGAGTCCTTTTCGATACGGCAATGCGGAGTGGGGGGGGGGGGGTCGGGCGATGGGAGCGAAAAAGTACCGTGGGACGAAATTACGTAGAGAAGTGGGATCGGGCGAAATATCGATCGCGGGTGGACGTTGCGTAAGACTGTTTAGTTGCTTCCGCCGAAGTTTTTAAACGTATATGGCGAAAATTGGCTTTGCCGAGAAATGAAAAAGCTCCTCGGCGCCGCTCAACGTGGTTCGCGCGCGAGTCCCGCGTCAAAGAGATGCAAGAGAGAATGTTCACGCTGCTTGAGTATGTAATGCGAAGAATAGGCAAAATTAACGCAATAACTTTTTAAATTCTTTTTTTTGTTTCATTCAATTTTAATTTCACTCTTTTTTCTCATCGATGTGATCTTTATTTTCCACAACTGACAAAATAGACCTCAAATCATGAAAATACTTCAATTTCTAACAATAATTAAATGGATACTAACGATGTTATATATATTTATAACTTTATCGCAACATAATTAAATAAATAATATTGGTCAATGTTTTGTGTTTAACGGAAATTCTCATAATGACAGAAGAGTTTGAATTACAATAAATGTCACCAAGCGTAACAAGTAAATTTCTCACGGCCAAAATAGAAGATATTTTTTATCTAAACCTATACATGTAATATTTCAATAATTTTGGCTATACTCATAGTACATTGCGACTTGTGAGATATTGTGAAAATTTATGAATCAAATTTTCTTGACAAATACTTGATCAATCATAAAAAACCGAGCACCAAAAACCTCGCATCTCTGGAGATCTCTTAAAATTCAATAATTTCAGAATTCAGGAAAACAATAAGCGAATATACGCAACTCAAACGATCTCTATTGAAGCACGACTGACAATAGCATACTGGTAGCCGAAAATATAGACCGATATCTCTTAAATAATTTCCCATTTGTTTACAAAATTAATCACAAAATATTACTGGTCACTTTATTTAGTGTAAAATGTTGTTGTAAAAATTGTTGAAGCTATCAAAGGATTATTATTCGTCTTAACTACAAATGAGATTTAAATAATGATATCTAAATTGTGAGGTGTGGATATTGATTTTTTTAATTTAATGAAAATCTCAATATAAATGCACGATTGATTTTTACTTAAATAGCTCACAATATATGAAAATGACAAGCAGAGAGTCACACATGTTTTTGCCGTAAATTTATTTGTGACTCACGGAATTTATTATTCTAATATGTTTAAACAGAATACCTGTGCAGCCATTTTTCTCGATGCCTCTCTGGGACATAAAGTTATTGATAATGAAAATTTTGAACAAGCACGTACTCCAAGAAAATTATTTCAATTTTCTCAAATGTTAATATCATCTCATACAAGGTTCTATAATATTCAAGCAATGATATTTTCGAATTACAAAATATGAAAACCAAGCGGAAACAAAATATTCGTTTAATTATAACTTTTTAAACCAAAAAATTGATAAAAAGTCAAAAATACACGAAGCTTATCGATTAAATAATGCATGAAAATAATATCAATTTATAGCGATACTTAATTAAATAAAGCAAACCATTGTGTGATGAAGAATAATAATCATTTATTCATATATATTTAACTTTATAGTCAAAATCTATCAGCGATTATATATTATAAAAGTTAATGAACTGGAGATAGAAAACAAAATAATACAAAGAACAAATTTCTTTTTTATAAAATTCTATTTATTTGCTTATAACATTAAATATGTATGAAAAAAAGATTATTATTTATATTGTTATATAATGGATGGAGCTTTTTATAATAAACATAAATGTTAAAATAGTTACTGTAAGTATCGCATTTAATTTATATTACTTTCATGTCTGAACTTCACGTCTTTCTAAATTTTCATTGAATTTTTTATTAAAAGTTACAATAAGTTGTTACGTTTCTACTTTGTTTTTACATTCTGTGATTACAAAACATAATTGTGGTAGAGGCACAGAGTCCTGTAGGAGATGCTGTTTCCATTTAAGAAAGTAAAAATTACTTACTTGAGCGCGTATTTGCTCAAAATTTTCATTCTCAAAATATCTTTGTTCCAGCGGGGCATCGAAAATAATAGCTGGACAAATCTTGTATTTAGGCATATTAGAAAATATTCTCCGAGTTGCAGACATATCCAGGACCAATGTTTTTACTAATTACCAATTTGCTTCTCTAAAAAAAAAAACGCTTGATGTGCATACATAAAATATCTGGAGAATATGCATATAGGCAATAAAATTTTTGTGAAAATTCAAAAAGAGGGTAATTTAAAATAATTAATTTTTAATAAATTTAAGAACGTACAAAAAAAACTTGTGTCTCTTTAATAAATTGACGGTTATATGCACGAGCTACTTAATTATTAATTAAAATTCTAGTGAATTCAAAGTTAAAGAAGTTGATCATTGTCTCGGGTAATGAAATTTCAAACTTTAAGACTATTAATTTTAATGTAAAATATGTTTTAATGTAAAAAGCTAAGTGAATAATAAAAAAAATCAATTGATACGAAAAATAAGTACGCATAAGTTACCGGTATTTTAAATTAAGATAGAGTTTTTCAATATGAACATTACCGAAATTACGAAGTATATAGCATCTGACTTTGCTCCCCAAGTAGCGACGTTAATTCAAAGAATCGCTGAGCCGAATCTTAAAGAAAGTTAAAATAATAAAAAGCGAAGCAGAAAATAATTTGTATGTCACTGTTCTTTTTTTAAACGTATCTCATTTCCAGAATTTTTGAGTGCCGAAATTTTTTATTTCACAGATATTTGAGATTATTTCAGACCCCCGATCTTATTTAATAATGAGCTTTAATTCCCGGAAAAAAATTATTTTTATTTTGAAAACGACGATAAGCCGACATATATATATATATATATGTATATGAAGAGAAATCGTACAATTGGTACGATCGCGCGAAATACCGTTTACGTGAGCTACATAGGATCAACGCTATAAATATATCGGCTGAAAGAATGGCGAACGGTTAATTATATCGCTCCGCTCATTACTTTCGCGTAGGTGGCGCACGCCGTGGGGAAGGCGGCAGAGGGGCTGGAGAGGATCGTAATACCGTATTGCGCAGCGACGAAACGATATACAGCGGAGGATGACAAATTAATATAACGACAATGATGGGGGGGCGGGAGTGGGCGGAGGGGGCGGTAATCTAATTACGAGCAGAGAGCCTCGTTACTCGCGCCGCCTACGGGTTAAAGGAGCCCCCCCCTCCCACCCACCGTCAGGTGGGCAATTTTGCGCGCGGCCAAGGCGTGGGCTAAACCGTGTCCGGACGAATTTGCATTGTCGAATATCGGAATTTGAGGAGGGCCGCTCTCCGATCGATGGGGGTACTCGGTAAATCGAGCAGGCGTTTAATTCCCCTGGGTTAAGTAAGTATACTGGCATTAGGACACGCTTCGGAAGCGTAGAGGGCGATGGCATTTTGTGCCAAATGGTCGATTATCCTGGAGATACAAACACTGCCGCGTAAAATGATCAAGACAAAAATCGTAAAATTTTCGAGGGATCATCGAGGCATCGTCGGACTAATTGCGAAGATGGATCCGTTTAAACGAATCAAACTCCATTGAATCTTGGAATGGGCTGTGGATGGTCATCGAAAACTCAGCTGAACGCAGAATTTCATGCGCTTTTCACGACCTTAAAAGTTGGAGTCCTATTTTCAAATATTAAGTTGACCTTCAAATGACCTTCAAGACGAAGGTCAAATTGAAATTCAAGCTCAATATGAGACGATTTCTTAAAAAAATAAGCGACTGATGCCATTAAAATAACTCACCTTGTATGTATGCGTTTCTGATTTACTAAAACCAGATTACATTTGGAGTAATTTAAATCAAGTATCACTATTATAATAATAGTCTCGTTCACATTTTGAATAAAGTTGTGATTTGTTATAGAAACACTTACGCAATAATTATATCAATTACCACCGAATATTTCATTGGATTTACCACTCTTGATAAAAAAAATAGACATAACATTGTTAACATAACATTTCAATAAAACAATAATAACAAAATTGCAAACATATTAGCAATATAATAATATAAAAATAATAAAAACAAGTAAAAATAGAAAAATAATAACAAATGATAAAAATAACGAGAAACCAGTAAATAAATTTTCGTAATTTTTTCACACTTATAAAAACGTAATTATTTTTGTTATTACAGTCGATTCTTTAACAATTTTAATTTTACCAATCAAATTATGAACTAAAATATTTTCAAAAACTGACGATCAGCTCTTCAATAATACAGAACAATTTTTTCTGAATTGAAATTTTCAGAAAAGGCATGTATAAAAAAAATACAATAATTCATACTTTATACTAAAATTTTACAATAAGAAATTTTTTGGAACTGTCGTTTAAGTAATTCAATAGAGCTCGTTGCATGCTACATATTTTTTTTTAGTTAATCAGATCCTTAGATAAAATACCGATCGACGGTTTAGTAGAAACCTTACATTAAATTGTTATAATGACTCGTGTAAGATATGTATCCGTGAATAATATGAGGGTATAAAGGTAAGAGTTGATGTGGAATGTAGTGTATTATCAAATTTAGAAGTTAATTTAATACACCACTGCATTTCTATTGTTGTATAACCTATTGAAGGTCATGAGATTAGCCCCTAATCTTAGGCATATTAACAATTCTGATAGAAAATTCTACAATAAAAAAACTCGTATATTCATAGGGAATTTATTCTTTATGAGTTACAAGCATCTACGTACAAACTGACAACATCTATACTCCGCTGAATACACTAGATCTCATCGACATTCAACGTCAACCTCCTGGCAGGTGGAATATTAAATTTTATACCTGTTTTATTAATTTTAGACCCTAGCAGTACGGTGCGAAACTTCTACAAAAGTGATATATTGTAAAGTGCATCGAAGAAAAGAACATAGTACTGTATGTTACAAGTGCTTAGATACTAGCTCATGAAATTTCAAGTCATCGCAAGTACGCTTAATAGTCGAGCTATGCTAATAATGGACTCGATTATGCAACGTCAAGACTAACCAATATAAAGGGATCAAAATGATCAGCAACTGTTTAACATAGAGAGGAAAATAATGGACTTCTAAACAGTCAATGAACAAATAGTTCAGAAGTATGGAATCTCGAAGAATTTCATAAAAGTTTTAAAAAATAATAGAGCAATGCATCCTCCACATTTCAAAGTACCTAGGAAAACCGAAACGGATAGCCAATACTCAAGTTCCTCAGATGAAAACATTGAAAGAAAAAAATGCGCACATTTAACTTAACAATGAGTTGCTAAATGCTCAATCAGCATTACACAAATAGAGAGAATTTATACAAAATAATCGCTTTCGTCAACTAAGTGAATTTAATACAGAGAAAAATCAGAAATTTCCATATTTACCAATTGTCATATCCATAGAAACTCAGTTTAAAAGCAATAATGGAAGATTCGGTCCATTTTCGAGGTATTAAAATACAATCAAAAATGTATACTTTGAATAAAATCTAGTAAAATTAATTAAAATCATTTCAGTAACCGTCAATTTAATAATAACGAATTAAAGACGGTTAAACATGCTTGATCTTTTAATATGTATAATTCAGATGTGGTTATTTATATTATCTGTGAAAGATCTTCTGATCTATGAAAGATCAGAAATGTCCAAATTCGTCAATTATCGAGGAAATCAAAAAGGAAAGTGAATTACTCAATTGAAAAATATTATTAACGTAACAGACATTCGATTTAAAACAATCAAAGAAATTATTACGCCCACTTTTGGAGGCCCTACAATACAATCAAAAATAAATAATTTGAATAAAATCCATAAAAAATTAATTAAAATTATTTCAATAAATGTAAATTCAATAATGACCAATTAAAGAAGGTCAAACCTGCTTCAAATTTTTAATGTATATCATCCAGTCGTGGTTGTATTTTGTGAAACTGAAAACAAAAATTACAAAATACAATCGAAAGATTATAACATGGTCAGAACAGATAGACCTAATTCCATATAAGGAAGAAATACTGCTGTATCATTAACAAACCCTATAAAATAAAAACAAGGATATGGAAATACATTAAATAATTTCGAACAATTGCAATAAGAACGAATGAATAAAATTAACGAGATTTTAACGTAAGATGTAAAAGTTGAAAAATAATTTAAATCTTACGAAAGGAAATATAATACTCTCTTGGATATTTAAGACTGACATTTTTTGTAAATCGAAATGATACAGTACAGATTTTTCTTTTCTGTCCGTGTGGTAATTCTTATTTTGACCTATACTAGGCTGACGTGAGAATCGCTATTACTCATTTACTTCCGAATTCGGATTCAAATCCAATAGAATACGATATGAATATGACGCTCTATTTGTAGAAGCATCATTACCGAATGTATCATTATTTGAGTAAGTGAAAGAGAACTGTGATAAGAAATGTAATTAAACGAGAAAAAAAATCCATAAAATAAACAGAATTGTAAACACAAGTCTATTCTATTTGCTGGATGTAATTGAAAATAAATAATAAAAATTCATCATTTGTTGCTACGCATTATAATGACCTAAAAAACTGATTAAGTATCATAAAAAAATATTTGGCTTAAATTTCACGTACGTATTAAAAGAAAAAAGCACTGATTCTGTCCGATCACCAAAATCAAGCAGCGACGGACGTTATTAGTACTTGAATGGGTGACCGCACGAGAACCCCGCGCAATGTTGACATTTTTAATTTTTAAACTTTTTTTCTTTCTGATTAAGATTTTTTAAAATGTACATCGATTTAAGAGAAATTTTGTCAAATTATTGTTATTATATTTTAAAATTAAAATAAATATTAACGAAAATAACTATATTCAAAATCTTCTGATTTTTAATATTGTTCAAATACATTTGTTTGAAGCCTTTGACGACTTCAAAGTACTTGTAAAAGAAAACATTACGAAATATTTGAAATTATATAAAATAAACAAATTATATATTTAAAATAGAACAGTTGTAATCGAATTAGTCAAAGTTATTTACTTCAACGTTCCAAAATAGTACTAATAACTAAAAGAATTTCCTTGAGTTTTTTGTTAAAAATTAATTTTTATTTAAAAAAGAATAAAAAAAATGCCAACATTACGCGGGGTTCCCAAGCGGTCACCCATCCAAGTACTAACCGCGCCCAATGCTGCTTAACTTTGGTGATCGGACGAGAACCAGTGAATTCAGCGTGGTATGAACGTTGACGATGTGCTTTGGCTTACTTGAAATTCACAAACGACTATTAATACTGAATAATGTATAATATCGAGACAATAAGATGAAATTTTAAGACTTTTAAAGCGTGTGCTAATTATCAGAACTTATAATTATTTCCTAACTCTAAATAAATAATTTAATTCACAGGAAATTCATAATAATTTAAAAAGGAACATTTACAGTTTCAATTCATGAATAAAATTTAAATACATTTATATTTGAAGTTCTCTAATTTACCCAAGATATTTACCGTTAGAAAATAATTTCGGAAACTGCATATTGCACAGGTACATTTACTTTTCGATTTATTGTAATTGAATAAATTACAATTAAAATTATTAAAATAATTGAATACTGACACGCAAGTCTATTCTTGTAGAGTTAGGTAACTCGTTAGAGAGTCGGGACCTGTCGTCTTTAACGCAAATATTAGATGATCAGTTCTATAATATTTCTACTCCTCATTTTTCAATCAGTTCCACTGGTCAACAGCGTATTCCATATTATTTTATTACGTATATATATATACGGACTAGGAGAACTATTAATTTTGAAGAAAGAAAAAATCGAACCGCATAACCTCGTCGCCGCGCAGTTAGCGAAGTCCGCTATGCACTGCTCGTCCGGGGCAATATAAAACTGCGCAATACCGCTCTTCGCCCCTCGTCGTTCGCGATTCCCCCGTCACCTGTCGGCGGGAAATGAATCCTGTAATATAACTCTACCGCCGTCTCAGTTGAGGCGCGTCGATCGATTCAATCGCGATTCTGGCGGTAAAACAAATTGGCGATTCCAATCGTCCGCGCATCGAAGAAAATACGCGCGATCTGAGCATTTGAAGCCGAATCGCTATTTAGGGCATACGTGTACGCATTGGGACGATTTGACGGTCGGCTTGATTGATTGCATTCTCAACGTTCGCGAGGTGCGAGAGTGAGAGGGTGGCGCCGCGTGCGCGGGTGATTAAAAAGAGCGAAAGAGAAAGAGGGGTGGCGCGAGGGATCGGGGAGGGGAGCGAGCGAGATAGCGGCTCCTCCGAGATGCGGGATTTTCGCTTGCATAATAACGCTCGGTCGGGAACTTAAAAATACACCCGCGCGCGAGCACGCGGGTCAAGTCAAATATAAAATATTTGACAATGCAAAACGAAATGCAGTCGAACGGACGCCCGTCTCTTAAAGTTTCTGATTATAGACCCCGAGATCTGGGACATATATACGCGCGCGAGGGGAAAGCTCGGGAGCACCACTTCCGACCGACTCCGCTCGCTGTCTCTCTCTCTTTCTCTCTCTCTCTACCGCTGCTGCTCTCTATCCCGAACGAGCCAATACTCGTGTTCGAGTCTCTTTCAAGTACTTTAAGTTGATGGAACAATTATTCTCTAAGCTTGTCTTTTACTGTTGTATATTGTATATTTTTTTTTACATAATTGAAACGGTATATGATTGTATATAACGGTATATCCTCATTGTTCAATAAAATTTTTCAAATGTGGTAAGATTTTTATTTTTACGTCTTGTTAAATCTTGTCTAAATCGATAATTCGTAAACTTTAAATAATTTTTTATTAAAGGCTTTGACAAGATCTTATAATGACAATCCAAACGTCTGTCCCAAGTTAAATTAAATTGATCCTCGTAAAGATCATTTGAATTTTTTTTGACTTATCAAACGTAAAGTTAAACGTGAATATTAACAGTATTATAACATTGATATAGTAAATTATTCATCTTTTCAAAAATTCTAGAATTCAATTTTTTTTTTTTTTATGAAACATAATTAAACATAAAATATTATTTTCTATTAGAACTATACTCGAAACTATATTATTACATATATATGATTAGGGCTAATTATGATATAAAGTCGATTATTAACGATCGATCAAGTTCATATATAGGTTATTCGATCAATTGGGTCAACTAGAACGGCACTAAAATTTCTAAAATTCTTTCCCAATAATAAACAGATAACTGAATATAAATAAACAGATTTAAGAGGCCTGGTTTCAAAATCTGACGTATACTTTGTGCTCGGTTAATTGAGCAATAAAATTTAAAGAATACGTTTTGACACATATTGTTGAATAATTTACGGATCTTATAGTTCCATGTAAAATTAATTTTTTGTTGTCGTGATATTTTAATATATATTATTTAAATTTAAGTAAATAATTCTAATAATTTAATGGGAAAAGCGTATACAAAGCATTAAAAACTGAACCGTAGTAATTTATGAATTTTTCAAAGATATTTGTTAATGACATCCATATAGCCAATGTCCGAATTATTTCGAAATTATCAAACCTAACCTACATAAAATCATTTCTGAAAAATATGTTTAGATCGTATATTTTGTTGTTCTTTTAAAATAATTAATTTAAATACAAATAATGAGTTACACAGCGTATAACGAGTGAATATGCGGAATCTATGAGAAATTGATTAGGTGGAAAGAAATATCAATAGAATAAAATTAATAACTGCGTGTGTAAGCTATGAAGATTTTAATATGTAGTTACTAATAAACACGACTATACAAAATGTTTTTTATTCGTTTTTTAAATTATACGATACTTATTTATTTCAATACCGAGTGTACATTCCGAGTAAAATATAGATAAAAGAATGAAATTAAAACTCTATTGCAGTACATGTCGACGTGTCAGCAGTGGCAATTATATAAACACGAAGACATTATTATACTTTGAAGTTATTTTGAAGACTATTAGCCAGTTCGTACTATTAGTACATTTCGAAGAATGAACGAACGTCTAGTATATAACGGTTGTTCCAGTCGATATCAAGACTTTTATACATTGAAAAACGCAAATATATCTATAATATTATACTACGAGACTGTGAATCGCCTCCTCGCCTCTTCAGCAATAAAGTTATTCTCATTAGGTTCGGCTAGGTTCAGCGACCTACCTCTCCCAATCCTTGAGCAATGCAATTCTTCCTATGTAAGTCTATGAGTTCTTCACTCCGCATCCGCACGCATGGGTATGTTCATACACATGCCAGCATATACATATATGGGTCACAGCGATGCGACGTGGCTGCGATATATATGAGCTTATTGACGAATGCCGTAAGAAAAATTGCGGAAAAATACAATTTTTAATTTTTTCATTGTCGATTTTTTTTGGCTTTGAAAATGGATAAAACTATTTTTCTAGTAATTTAAACGTATAACTAGGCAAAATTCATAACAAAAATAATGATATGCATGTGAACCTACATAAAAGTATAATTGTGAATTATATCCCACTAATGAAGTATATATATATATGTTAATTATACTTTTATAGGTATGTTGTGCGTCTAACAATGCCTAATTACTAGAAAAATTGTTAAATGCAGATTTAAAAACATTAGAGGAATATTATAGAGGAAGTGAGTAAAAAATTCCATTTTTCTATCGTTAATTTATTTTTCCCCCCGGCAAAATGACCTTTCGACAAAAGTCTATTCGTCAATGTACTCGTACGTATATAACCTTAGATACTCATAACGCGTCCGAGCGAGCCCCCTTCGCGCATATTGATATCCTCGGCGTAAAAAGGGGACGCGGAAATGGCCGCGGGTCGAAAAGCCCAGTTGCGCGAAAAGACTCGCATCCGCGCGCTTCGGGGTTTTAATATCGGCGGGCTCGGCGGCCGGCACTTTATTAAGGGGTATATCGGAGTCAAGTGCTCCGGCAGCATCAGGCGGGCGCTGCCGCTGCGCATCGGGCTTCTCGGCCGTTGCTGCCACGGTTGCTGCTCATGCACACGTGTACTCTATATATATATATATATATATATATATATATATATATATATATATTTGGGAGTGAGTGACCTCGCGCTTCTCCTGCTTTAATATTGTAGATTCCGCGTAGCTAGCGCGATGTTCCGCTCACGTGGGTGTGCGCGTATGTGTGCAAGTCAGAGAGAGACAGTAAATAAATCTTCGTTTTTTGTTAATATATATATAGCTAGGTCAATCCTGTACCCTTAAAGAACGTTTCAGGAGCTATAATTATAAAGTAAAAATTTACCAATCTCCTTGACTTGAAGTGGGCGATTATTTTTGAAGGTCATTTGATGGCATATTTTGCGGTTATTAAACAGAAATCCATATTTTTCACCTTCGATTCGGAAATACCGGCAAAGCTATTACGCTTAGGTAATATTATAGCCAAATGATCCATTGGATCTGTGCGGAGCTGAAAATGAAAGATGAACCGGTCAGTTTTATTTCAATAGCCATAGGTGCTCCAAAAAATCTAAAAAAGGTAGTCGACGTTTAGTGGTAAAATTATTAAAAAATAAATAAATAATAACTTTGTGGTAGACATAATTTTGAAAAATTTTCGTTTTATTATAGAGATGATTTTCAAGGTGATTTAAAAGTCAACTTTAAACAAGCGAATAACAGTATATTATCAGATTCTCAGGATACTAACGGACACCGTGTGTGATATACTACATAATTTGCTGGAAGTACTGTTCTGACATTTTCTTTTCTCTTGAAGTTCAGCTTTAAATTTCCTTGAAAATACCCTCGAAGACCATATGAGAGGTTCTTAAAACGTGCCTTCGACGAAGCGAAGGGACCAATGTCTAAAACACTTTTCGCTAAACACTGTATATTTTAAGTAAGCCTCGCGTTCTTAGAGCCTTAGGAAATATAACGAACTGATGCACGTGAAACACTATATCTCGAATGACCTTCAGAACGAACCTTCGACTCAAAGTCAAGTTTACCAGCAAATGATTTTCATCCAAGCCGATGTAAATTTTGTAAGAATCGTTATTTTCTCGTATAATGCGTTCCCGGTCAGTTATTACGGGGGATCTTAACGTTGCGCCCTGAATTTACGAATATACGCGGTAATATTCGCAGGCACGGCTCGCCGCGTACGTCTGGTTGATTCTGGAACTGCTCGGAATTCGGTTCTCTTCGTCATCCGGGAACTATGCGGGCTTTCCTATAGAGTCACTCTCCCAGCAATTATCGACACCGTAATCTTCGTATACGTACAGGCTGAGTACCATTCTTTTCCCGTTATCGTGGCGATGTTCCATTGCAATTGCTAGTGGTCGAGGGAATATTACACTTCTAAACGCTTTTATTATTCTGGATTTACTTTTTTTTATCACACTCGGAGAATACGCGTTATGCTATTCACGAGATTATCGTTTAACGGAAAATCGTAATGTCTCATTTTGACGGTTTATGCACAGATCGGGCATGGAACAAGCTCTTTTAATTAAAATACTAAAAATAATACAGAAATAGGGGAATTAACTTTTGTTAAGATGAAAGATATATTTATTTAGAAACACTCGTAGTTAAACGAGTTTGTTAATTGCAAAGTAGAAGTATAAGTGTGCATTTTAAAAGCTTTTCATTGCTCGGCTCGGAGTTAAACAAAGGTTTATTGTTTATAGGTTGTAAAATTTTAAAATAAATTCACGAGCAAATCCACGGGACAGTCGAGTCGGATCGGCTTAAGGAAACTGTCTTCACTTTTTAAAAGCGTATAACAAAAGTCGCGCAAAGACAGAGATGCCTACACGACAAAATTATATTAATTGTTATTTATAAAATTTTATAAATTATGATAAATCAGAGCATACTGTTTTTTTTAATACTTTAAAATTAATTACCAATAGCTACATTGGATTTATTGAATTTTACGTGCTTTCAGAAGCCTAAAGAATGCAAATATTCATTGAAAAACAACTTGTATTTTAAGTTTCATTATAATTTCAAATAATTTGAAATAACGTGCAATTACTTAATGTTCTCCTTTGAGTAAAAGTTGCTTTGTAATAAATTTATTAAATATATTGTATTTTATGTAACAAGCGGCACGACGCCTTTGTGAAAAAGGAACATGAAACCGCTTTGGAATAAATAATATAAAAATCTAACGTTGCTAGCTCAATTATTTACTTTTTATTATACTTGAAATGTGCGAAGATTTTTTGTGTACTAAATTACAAAAAAAAAAAAAAAAAAAAAAAAAAAAAAAATCAAATTTGAAAAATCGCGAATGAGAAAAATATTTATCGCCGTTAAAAATATTTATCCAAAACCGCGAAATTTACATGTACGTTGAACATACGAGTCGGTGTCAAAAAACCCAATTATTTAAAGCTTTCAAACTGTTACAGAAATAAACTTTTTAGAATTTCCATGCCGTCAAGTTCCTTAAACTATACCTTTAAAAATAGAAATTTCAACGAGCATTGCTCCCTTTTCTCAAGATATACTATTGGCAAACGGACACGTGAAACAGAAAACTACGCACCTATCCGACATTTCCTGTTCGCGCAAACGTTACTGCTACACGTTATTTATTTATTTATTATTTTAACGGATGGGATAATGCTCTTGCGAGACATGCACGCATATAACGAACTGAATCTTCGCCATCGACTCGACCAGCCAATTCGATGATTTTCATAATGTAATAGTAATGAAACTAATATCTGCCGGGCCCGATTCGACCGTTCAATAAGTTTTCGTCGCACTGCAATTTTTTTTCTCTCTCTGTTTGTTTTCTTAGAATCGAGTGGCGGACTGGTGTTCGGAATCTCGCTTTCGCAGTGCCTGGAGAACGACAGGTTGGCCCGGATCTCCTCAGGGGAGATCGTGGACGTGGGCTCGCTGACCAGGAACAGCAGGCACGGGAGCAGGACGAGTTTCACCAGCCTCATCGAGACCAGCACCACGGCCGCTAAGACCGACGAGGTATGTGAATTAACGAGAAAAAAAAACTAATATATGATTTTTATTTGAATTCATAATGAATAGTTTGCATGGGATAACTATATGTATATGATAACTAATTTTATCATATCAAGTTCCATTTTCGTAAATGATAATGTTTTCGTGAAAAGTATCAGGATGAAGTATACAGAAATCTCTTAAAAACTTCATTATTAATTTAATGAATGGTAGTTATAAATGATTGTGAGTGTTTAAAACTATATATAACTAAATTTGGGACGTAGTTTAAGAACTAGATGCGAAGTGACATGCGGAAAATTATATACTACTGAAATTCGGACAAACGAGGAAACTTTCTGAAATTCAATAATAGCAGAGTAATAAAGAAGTCAATACGTTTTATTTCATTTTGCGGTTGAAAATGTATTTTGATTATGAAAAGCTTTGGATCAGTTTGATAATGTGAATATAAAATTATTTTAAAATATAATTTATGAAAATCTATTGTTTTAATACGCTATAGTTATTGTTATAATTTAGATCTTTTTTTAATAATCCTTTTAGAAATCGATTGACTAAAAAGATTTAAATTGAAAATTTTAAGGCGCATATTACTGCTTAAAATATTTAACTGGAATATTTCATTAATAAATGGACTCATGTTAATTCAGCATGTGAGTCAGATATTATCTTATTAACATTTACGAAACTATTCATTGTTTTAATCTATCCATGAATTGATCGATTTTTGAAGGTCTTTCTAATAATACAAACATTGCCTCGATATAATAGCTATGCATGCTATCAAACGAAATAGTTAATAAAACATAATCAGTAATTAATAAATAATAATTATCATATAAACCGAAATATAGACGGCACGGCATAGCTTACCACATGTGATTCCAAGTAGATTTTCACTGTTTTCGTAATGTGAAGCCAGTCATGGAAAAAATCGACCTGTCGTGTGTCTGTTCGTATCACTGCCGTTTATGGCTCAAGGTCCGGTGGAAATGTATCAATTGCGATCCATAAAAATCTCCCGTAACAGTTTCGTTCGGTTTTAACAGCTCGTAGAAAATTACACCCTGCCGTCTCTGTCAAATTTAGGCAATAAGCTACGAAATCTGGTTATTTTAGGATTGCAGGCGACGTTGAAGTATTGACGATTGTATCACACGATGCTACACTTTTAGGGTCATCGTCCTGTACTCAATTTTTTATAGCTGATCATCGCAAGATGCAACAAACCTTTAATTGTATACCATTGAACAAACAATTAAAACGATCTTAAATACTCTTTTCCTGTCACAAATTTCGGTCTCCTTAGAACTAATGAAAAAGGCTAAACATACTGTGACGATGTAAGAGACCTACAATTTCACCATACCAATTGTTTTTCTTTGTGGATATCTCAACATCTGAAACTCGATGCATGTAATTCCAATGACGATTATCAGGAAACAGCATAAAATTATGCTAAACCTTTACATGCTCGGATCAGATATTTATCTTACTATAACAGAATATTTTGGTGGGACAATATTTTCTCGAAATTTTTTTCTATAAAACAAGCAGGATAAGACACAGCTGATCTAAAGTAACTTTAACATTGACCTTCAATGTCATTTGAAGCTTAACTTTGCTTATCAAATGCCAATTCCTTTCCTTTCCCCATGATCCTTAAAGAATTGAGCGAAGACACTTTTAGCGAAAGTACAAATGTACCCGTGTGTGGAAATATGTATTCAAGTATTTCAGGAACAACTGCTTTATTAGCATAATCATCAATAAATCGTGCGTGCATAGTTTATAATTGCATAAAAAGTATAAACTGTATACATAGAAAATTCCACGATTCATTGGTAGTTTCGTTAAATTGGAAATGCCGGCAGACGTCTGAAAAGTACTATACTTCTGATACACCAGATCCATATCCTTCCGACAGGATGAATATGCTCGTCTGTTCGCAACGTTCCGCGAACGCTATATTTGTCGGGCATCGCGACGTCTTAATCGCCCGATCTAACGCTCTTCGAAATCGCGCTCGGCCCTCGTTTCGGCGGCATTGGCCGATCACCAACCGACGATCGTCGCCCGTATCTATCGCGCAAGGACGTATCAACGACAATAAAAAAAAAAAAAAATAAAAAATAAAGAAAAAGAAAAAAATCAGAAGAGTCTGTCGCGATTCAGTGAATCCAGCTGAAACTTCCCGCAACGCGCGCTGGGGTGAAGAAGACGAAAAAAAAATGAAGAAACAAGTTCGATACGTTGCTGTATTCATCTATAAAGTATCTACTCTTCTTCGACGGCTATATATATATATATACTTGTTTCTATATTAGATAGCGGTATCGACGCGGGCACACCGCGTCATCGCGAGCGGATCGCCGACGTCACGGGCGCGTCGCGACGCGTCGCGCGGAGGCGTCGGAGGGGGCGAGCCTGCCGCGCGTGTCATCGATGACGCGGCGGGTCGCGCCGTCGTAGCTCTTCGACACGGTGCCTTGCTATTCCTCCTCCACCTCCCCCCTGCCTCTTCACGCCGTCTCTTTGCGTCCCCCCCCCGGCGCCCTCTGCTCACGGCTGGCCGAGCTTCTCGAGCCATCTTGGGAGATTTTATAAATAAGCCGAGCGTTCTAAGCGTGATTCTATTTGTTGGATCAGCTCGTTATATTACTCTTCATCAGTGCTATACGCACACACACACACACACACACACACGCGCGTGTATGAATACGATTACGCCAATTGAATGGCACGGCCGCGCAGCTCGATGAGCTCAGTGCAGGGTGCGGCCGAAATTTCTGCACGGGAGTCTCGCTCCGTTAAATGATGAGATAATTTCGGGAATTGCCTCCGCGTGTGCTTTTGTGTGTGTGTGTGTGTGTGTGTGTGTGTGTGTGTGTGTGTGTATGCGCGCGCGCGCGCGCGTGGCTGTGATACATCGGCCGGACGGTTAATACAACGCGGGGTTGTTAAGCCGCCCGTCGGCTCCGCTTGCCAGGTAAACTCTGCGTTTAATTCGCGCTCGGGCGGCGCCGACGCGAGAGCCATCCGGCCCCGTCTGTGTATCGTGCATCGAGGCCATTTTCGATCTTCAACGTAAATATATAGGCGACGCGAGAACGAGGATTTCAGGATTTCAACGACGAGCGTTGTTGAAATGCGCAATGCGAAATTGTTGAAAGAGCTGCACTTTTTTTTTTCTTCAATAATGCACATTGAACGTAAATAAGCTGGATAGGTGGACGGGGCGCGCGCGAGTTCTTGAAATGAAAAAAGTAAAAAATGAAAAACAGAGAAAAATACCGGAGTATTTAATTTCATTCGTAAAAATTGCGCAGTCGTATTAGACAATGGTGTATGTTTTTATATTATACGTTATCCTTTCTGATAGCAGCTGAATTATTAAAAAAGTAAAATGTCCTGTCCATATAATAAAATAAAATTTCTGGATAAAGTTGCCATGCACGATACACTGTTTGACATACAGTCCCATTGTTTCTCGATCAGTACACTGAGAAAAAAACATCTCTTATAAGTAAATATTTTCTTGTTTTGTACCAAGTAAATGATTTTTTTAAATTGAGAAAGCCTCTTCTTAAATCAAGGAAGTATTTACTTAATGCTAGAAGAATTCACTTGAATCAGACCACGTACTCTTAAATCTAGCGGATATTTTCTTAATTTAAGAAAATGATTTACTTCGTACAAAACAAGTAAATATTTACTTCATATCAGAAAATATTTTTTTCAGTGTACCGTAAAATTAAGTTATTCTTTATTGCTTCTCTTTCTATTCACCTTATTTTTTCAGGCTTTCATACTCACGATCCGCCGTTGGTTAAGACGCAATCTATGCTATTCTGTAGATGAAGAATCGTGAAGCTAACACATTTCTACTGTCGCTTATCCTAACATTGATTATAGCATATTTATATGTTACAGATGTACAGAACAAAAGACTCTGAGAAGTCTTTAAGAATTTTGATATCGTTTTGTACATACGACTGTAAGCCCAAAGATTTGAGCTGCTTGCAGTATATATCATAAGACTCATATCATAATAAGATAGCAACCATTGTATCCGATAATGAAGTTTAACTCAGTAATTAAATTTCCCATGAAATACCTTTAGTAAATTATTTTAAAAAATGTAATACAAATATAATAATAATTCAAAAACAATAATTTATAATTTTATCAGGAAAAATGAGTGGAACACGTCATTGCGGACAATCGCAAATTATAAGAATCTAAATCATTACGTCGAATCTAATTGGAAGCCCGAGCATACATTACTCTTACATTCCAACGCCGAATAATAATAAATACTCTCGCAGTCCCGCGCAGAATAAAGGATAAACCCTCGGCATCCCCTCCCCCCTCCACCCTTCCCGCGCAATTCGTCCGTGAAGCCGGGGCTTTACCATATAACGTCGGCGTTAATCTCGCGCAGGGTCTTTACACGCTCATATAGTCCGACTTAATTGAAACAGCTGTATTGTATACGCTTGCGCGGGCATTGAAACTCGGGATAAGCTGCATTAGCGCCCTCGCCCCTCGACCGTCGCCGCGCGATTTAACGAAATTAATTCGCGCAGCGCCGCACGCGCGCGTGTGTGTATGTGTGTGTGTGTGTCTAGGAAGTATATACGCCGAGCGACGCGATAAATAACGATAAATATATTCCTCAAGATCCTCCGGTCGACAAGTTTCGTGGAGATACAGTGGATTCTCGAACTTGCCAGTACAGTTTTAATGCACGTTGTCCAGGAATTTTGCGAAAACGTTTGTCGAAACGAATAGAGCTATACGAAGTATGTGAAAATTTTTATAAAAAGTGAGATGTCATGTTAGAAAAAAAAAACAAAAACAAATAAGAGATAAAATGTGTAGGTCAAATTTTTCACTGTTTAAAGGGTAAACTGAGATAAAAAATAAAGTATTGATTAAAATGGATTCTTCTAAAATACTCATTGATAATAGTAAACGATTGAATTGCCCTGTGTATAATATTTCCGAATGTAATACTGGAAATTCTTATTAATTTAGAGAATAGAATTAGATTGAAATTTAGCCACGTGTACTGTAAATTTTTTAAAATGCCGATACGATCGTAAACGCAACGTAATGAAGTAAAAAGATACGAATCGAGAAGATGCGTTATGACTGAAGAGAATGTCTAAAGATCATTCTAAGTATGTAAAACGAAGTCGAGTACAATGACAATTTAAGAAATTCGCTTCCTACTTTATACGGATTAATTTTTATACCAATAATACCGTGTATTCTATTCGGCGCATTATAAAGCACTTCTGTCCTGCCTCGTCGAACGCATTTGTGAAGCCAAAGAGCCTTCTTCGATTTTCCACGTTCCCTCTATTCGTCTCCTCGCGCGCGTTCGGATTTCAAAATAAATTCCACCCCGAACGACAGACGCTCGTCGACCTTCCGCCCCGACAGTCAGGAAGAAAAACCATCTATAGACCGAGCGCGCGCGCGCGCACCGGGCAAACTACCCGCATTTAATCCCCGCGCACCGCAGCAGCTCTGAAAGTCCATCTAGAGATATACATACGTAATCGCGTTACCGCGCGCATTTAAAGCCGATGCAGGCGCATACGCCCGCCGGCCTCGATCACCGCCTCGTCACCGAGGTCCCCGGGGCGACGCGACGGGGCGAACGGTACTTAGTAGTAGTAAGTCTTCTCGCCCGCGCTCCCGCTCTAGAGCGCGCGTCATTGCGGCTCACGACAGCCCCGAACGACATCACGATTTGTACGCGCTATCGGCGATTGGGGGGGGAGGGGGGAGGGGGGTGCGACGAGGGGGAGCGGGTGGGCGGGTCAGGCACGCGAATAGAAGTCGGGGTCGGCGGCGGCGACGCGGGGCTAATTTTGAACGGCGGATTAATTGAGATCGCGCGCAGAATTTTCGCAAGAGTCTTTATTTAACGGGGGAAGGTGGGGGGTGGGAGTGGCGGTGGCGGTGGTGGGAGCCGGAAGGCGCGGAGCCGGGGCCGAAGAAGATGCGAGCGCGGGTGCCGCGCGTATGTACGTTTTGAGGAGGGCGACCCGAGCCGGTCTGACCCGCGGCCGTCGCGCTCGTCTCGGCCCGTGCATTGCCAGGAGAGAGCCCGACGGCGACGTCGAGTCCACGGGATTCGCCGCGAAATTCGAGAAATTTTCTTTTTTTTTTTTATGCGTAACGGATGTCTTGGTTTTCGTTTGCGCTGCAATAATTGCGACGAAACTCGATAATTTTTACTTACTGCATAATCGTCGGTCGATAAATTTATGTAGCATAGAATAAAATGTTTAGCTTAAAATGTAATATATGAAAAAAAGCCAACGACAGTAAATGAATTACACTGAATTTACAACTGCTTCACTTTCATGAAAAATAATTATGATAAATTGAAAATGACAAGAGTCTGTGATTAACCGATTTTCATAAAAGTCTAAGCAACCGGTACATTACTGTAGAAAACGATTGTAATAGCAAGGATAAGAATTTAAATTTGTGTTTACTTGAGGATGAATTACTTTACTTACCTTGAGTTAATTTACGAAGGAAGGTTCCCTTGACGATAATCGCCCACAGGTATCTTATTTGACAAAAATTGTTCTATGTGTATAGCAATGCCAAATTATCTGATCGAACCTCTATAATATCAATATTTTTGAATTTCAACTATTCCAAATTCCCAATTATTCCTTTTTTTTTCACCTTTTTTTTCACCTTTTTTTCATTCTCCCAATTACCTTCGTTATATTTGATGTTTTTAGAAATGCTCTACATGACCTTATCCTTGCTTTTCTTGATAATATAATAATTAGACTGGGAGTGATATAATAACTATCCTTGAATAACTTTGCATGGTCGCATTAATAGACAAAATGGTCCTATAAAAGTTGTCGGGTTTTGTTCAAAAAATTCACCAAGGACATTCGAAAGGCAGCGTTTAGCTTTTCATAATGAACCCTTAGTTTGAGCTTCGGATTATAAAATAATGGAAAATTGTATTATGTGATGCATCGCGTATCACATATGGTTGACTATATGTGACTATATTTATATACGAAAATTTTGATAATTTTACTTTTCTAATAATTTGATTCAAGTTGACTGTTCAATGATGATCTTGAAAGTGAAATGAAATGTACTCAAAATATTGTATGTTTAAGGTCTTAAAAAAATTAACGCATAACAAAAATAAGAGTGACTTTTTCGTAACCGTAGTAAATCAAATAAACCACACGATATCATTATAACTAAAAGAAAATTTTCGCCGCTCCTAAAATACGGTATCAAAGACAAGGATAGTTGTTTAAATAATGAATGTTCGACTTTCAGTATAATCTTAAAAAATTACTTTGGCGACAAGTTAAGGAAATCAATAGGTCGTTTTTGTCAAGGTCTTCTACAAATTGGATCCTACAGCGTACAAAAGATGTATAAAACATTTATTTTAATAATCTAATACTAGAATGATAAATTCGTTATACATGCATATAATACTCTTATGAGGAAAATTAAAGTCAAAATCGTGGACGAATATCTTAGAAATATAAAATAACTGGTTCATTTAGAACTATAAGCTAGTTTTTGTTACGTACATTTCAAATATTAAATAAAAAGATTGTTCAATTCAAAATATCGAAAATGTAGAGTTTCGATAGATAATTCTCTGGTGAATTTTTAATATAGATACTATTTTAGGAAATTCATTTTCTTTGAGATATAACTGCTACTATTATTCTATCTCAATTCTGCCAAATAAAGTTTTCCAATTTCATTCACAATACTATAACTGCTTAAGAATATATTTTACTTGCTTCTCAATTTGTTTGGAAAATTTACCTCAATTTTAGCAGAACCTTCTTTGTAGTCATGGAATTGATATCTACAATAAATTATCTGAAAATATGTTTACATGAAAATCGTAAACAATTCGGGTCGTCTAACTTCCATAAAGGCATCTGGTGGTTTAGAAGATACAAAAATATAACGAAATTTGCATAGATTCGTAAAGGAGATTAAAGAAAAGAATTCAAAACAAATTAAATTGCATACTAATTTCAATTAGCTATCATAATTCCCTGACTTATTTAGGACAAAAAATACGTAAATACATTCGTGTATCGTGTACGTAAATCCCTTACGTATAGTTATCTTGTTGCAGATAATTATCAATATTAGTAGTCTTACATATAATTATCATGTTCGACAAATAATTTTGATTTATATATATATAGTGATAGAAGATGCTTTCGGAAAATTGGACTTTCATAATACGATGAACACGACCTCTGATTAATGTCACTATATAATAAAATCTCCCATTCCGAAGTGTTACATTGCCTGACACATTAAATTGACAAAAATTTTCGTTTCCGTGAATCAAATTCACGTGTCAATATATAGATATTCGAATAAATTGAAAGATATTTGAATAATACAATTTCTTCAATTCACGATAAAGCATAATTTAACTGCATAAAATGAATTAATTTTTTGCTAACGATGCGAATCTCTTAAGTATCTCGAATCGAATAGCAAGAGGGTTTCGTATACTTCAGCGAATGTTTTTTTACCCACATAAAGCAATGTTAACCGAATTTCAATTGAATTTTTTTGATTCGACAAATGAGTTTTCGCGGCAATCTGCTGTACGAGAAAAGTTTCCCTCGTACGAAGTAAAGGTGGATTTAAGGTCGAAGGCTGATCTGTTCTTTTTTTCTTCAACAAAGTGCCACATAAATAAGCATCGAATAAACGTCACAAATATCCACAAAATGTTAATATCCCGCCGGACCATCCGGCTTCCCATCCAAGACGATTTCCCATCGTTTCGTCTTTCTTAATTTCGCCTCATCTCGACAGGGCGGCTCCTGCGAGTCCCTGTCGTCCAAGGGCGGCGGCGCACTGACCGGCAGCGACTCCGGCGTCCTCGAGCTGAGCGACAGCGGCCCGCCCGGCGAGTGGGACGGCGTGCCCCTCGTCGTCAAGCAGTGCATCAAACACCTCGAGGCGGTGGGACTCCATACCCTCGGCATTTTTCGGGTCTCGCCGTCGAAGAAGCGCGTCAGGCAGGTAAGCCCACACTCCCTATCTACCGTCTAATGTGCGTTTAGATTTTTGCGCGCGGTTTTTTTTCATTTTTTTTTTGCAACACAAAAGTGACTGAAATTTCATTTAGGAATAGAGGCTCATTGATTGTCAATGAAATGCTACTAAATTTCCAAATTCGAATGTTAATGAATATTTGTAAAAAACAACATGAATTTTTTTTCAATGCCTACTGTATGAGATATTAGCAAAGACCACTGAAATGTTGATAACGTTCATATACAATTTATGAATATGCACTGAAATTTATAATTAATAAAGTTTTTCAAAATACGTGTAAAATATAATTTACTATTCCTATAGTTATATTATACTTTTTTCAAATATTGGTAGATAATAGTTTATAGTTCATGTATTTTAATAAAATCAATAAGATAATTATAGATTTTTTTTCAAGTTAACTTCAGTGCAATTGGCATTTTTCAGTGACTCAATGAAATGAGCTTAATTCCGTAGTATATTTTCATGAAATGCCAGTCAGTCATTTTTGATATATTATTGGCGAGATCGCCGAAATGTTCTAATACATGTGTGCGCAACGTAATTTTTCTATTGGAAACGATATGTATGCAGAATTGAATAGTGACATTAGTCCGTTCTGTCTGACAGATTTAATTGAATATAATATGCATTTAAAAAAGTTTATTTTTTATTTTATTGATTTTTATATTGTATTGTAATCTAGCGTACCTTCCAAATTTTTGCTATTTTTTGACACCCCCGGGCCCTGTTATTCGTTTAGTCTAATCAGAATTTTATAAAAATCTCGCTAACAGGACAATTAAGGTATTTAATCAAAGGCTTTCTAATTTATTAAGGTCTTCTACTTTGACGTCTTTATTTTTTGCCGTTTTTTCTAAAACAATTTGTTTAAAATTAACACATTATGTTAAAACGTCTTTATAAGATTTATTTTACTTTGATTTGAAATTACGCAGGTATTTTGTTATTATGAAGTATTATACTAATAGCGTTTTTACGGATGGAATAATGTTGTACTTATGAAAAGAATGCTATGAACTAAGAACTATATGTAAAATACTTAAATTTAAATTTTAGCTATAGTATTTTGAAGACTGAATATAAAGCCTCATCGTTAAAAAAGTTTTCGTACTTTTCTTGGTATATCTTTGCTACAAATTCTGTTCGGGAAAAATTTCGTGAATTCGTGAATTGCGAAATTACGTTTACTTAATATTATTAAAAAATGCCTGTACTGAATAATATACCATCTCTTGATTTCCCCAAAGTCGTGACAATAAATAGCTCCCCCTTGCAACTCTGGCTTATTTATTATATTTATATTAGAAGTTATACATAGAGTATCGGCATCGCTTCGACAATTACCGTCGATCGTTATTAGAACGTAGCGCATATAATTGATCGAATCGACGTCCCTATTAATTTTTTGTGTATACTTCAATAAAATTAACACTTCGGTTCTTTCAGCATCAATTCTGTCACTTTTCAATTATGTTGGATTAATTTATTGTGTGAGAAAAATGTTAAAAAAAGCATAAAAATTGACAGAAATCAAATACAGACGAATCTTACAAGTATAAATTTCGAATAAACGTCGCAATATAAAAAATCTCTTTCAATTATGATTTCTTTACGACTTTAGCACATAATTTGCAATTCAGTAAAAATTATACGTATTAAGAAACATATTAAGAAAAAAAGTCTCTTACTCGAAACTTTTCTCAACATTCCATAATCCAGCCTCTCATGCACTCTCGCTCATACTCCCAAATCATAAATCAGGCGTTAATCCGTACAAGCGATACTCTCGCCATTCTCGCGCATTACACATGTACAAATAAACAGATAAATTTCGCACCAGCATCGCTATTGAAACGGTCGTCGATTTATCTCTGTTGTTCCTCTATCTTTGCCTCTCTGTGCCGCCCTTTCAAGTTAAGGGAAGACTGGGACTGCGGACGCGAGTCGAAAATCGGCCCCGACCAGTGCCCCCACGACGTGGCGGCCCTGCTCAAGGAGTACTTTCGAGACCTGCCGGATCCGCTGCTCTGTCGGGACCTCTACCAGGCCTTCGTCCACACGCAGAGTGAGTATATGACGTCGCATGGATTTCGCCCCGATCGACGCGTCGGGAATAAGCGCGTACACTTTCCTATATAGAAAGAAAAGTGTCGGCGAGTGGAGGGGGGGCGGGGGCGAAAGAGAAATTGACAGGATATTTTTGTTATGCGCGAATGATCGCTTCGTATAAATGATGTGTTTTATACTGAAATTCTCGATTTTAATGAGAGCGATATATGACATATATATATATATATATATATATATATATATATATAGCTCGGGTCATTGAATACGACAGAAACGAGATTTTGATAAAGAACAGTATATATGATGGGAGCAATCGGTCTGCAAACTCGTGACTTAAGCTTCCAGTGTCTATCCAATGAATTTCAGGCGCCTCGGGCAATCCGTCTAACCGTTAAATCAATAGGCGAACGCGTGAATATTTCGTCGCTCGCGATTCGCTTAGCTACATAGAGAAACTTCGCTTAAGCGCGAGGACACTCCGTAAAGCTCAGCGCATTGCTAAGATTCTTCTACCACGTGTAACTATTTTATCTGTGGTTCGATTAGAAGTCAATTTAATCTTAATCTGCTTTGATTTTTAAAAAAGTTTCGTTTTGTTTCTTTCGGATGAAAAAATAAGAAAAATCTAAATTTCTAAATAAGGTCAATTCTGTTCAGTTGTTTCTTTTTCTCAAAATATCGTATGATATATTCTTTTAAAAAATTTTCTTAATTATTTTGCTATATGAAGTGCACGTAAAAACAGGCAAAAAATTGAAAGAAAAGCAAAGTTACAGAAACATGCATCGTTTTTAGTGCGCAGAATTTGAATCTGATTTCAGAATTCTTGAACTGCGTTAATTTTTTGAGATACCTTTCCCTAGAAGTTCCATAATACTGTTTTTACCAATTAAACAGGTTTTTAAAACTATAAAAACAAAATTAAATGTCTACTCTTTCAAATATTACTGAATTTGCTCTAATATCCTATTATTCTTATGTAGATATTCTATTTTTTAATATTCATATTTATGCAGCAGTTATTAGTTTACGAGTTTTGAACACGAAAATTATTTACAATTTCGTATAAATGGTGTCTTTTATTTCACTTAATGCCAATTTTGATGTGAAAGTTTAATGTTGTTTCGAAAAACGTTGAAAATGCCCGCTTTATATTTATCAATTTCTTCGCCAAGTACGTATACATTTATTTGTAACATTTAACTACTATATGAATTATAAGTGTTCCATTTAAAAATGATATTATAGATATATTGACTAGAGTTGTATAGACTTTGTGATGGTAGTACTAATGTAGATTCTAAATTTTAAACATACAAAACAAGAACAACCAAATCCCCGAATACTAAAAATACGAAATATCCGCAAACAAAAAAATCCATGAGAAAATAAATTGTTTCTTTGCGCTTATAGGTTAGACTATGTCGAAAACCTAACGTGATTGATTAGATTCAATAGAGTAAAAATAATTGAAAAGTACTCTGTCAATTTTCATCTAGCTATGAAAAAAATATATCTCGATTTTCGTTCTTAAACTAACGAAAATTGAAAATTCGACTAATACAATTATGCTATGGGATATATATATATCGAAGCTAGTCAAATCCAGGCAGATATTCGCGGGCGTGCATTTAAACCACGGATGACACGTAAAACCGCATAAGCGACAGTTTCACCGTACGTAAATATATATATTATTTATACACACACATAAACCGATGCTCTTCTTGTGCCCCTCCACCCATTCCCCGCCAGAAATCCGCAACAGGCGGCTTCAACAGGAGGCGCTCCAGCATCTCATCCAGCTGCTGCCTACGCCGAATCGCGAGACACTGTACGCCCTCCTGAATTTCCTTAGCGAGGTCGCGCTCAACTGCGAGGACCGCAAGGGCGAGGACGACGAGTGGCTGACCGGCAACAAAATGGACACCACGAATCTGGCCACCGTGAGTACATTATATCTTGGCGAGTGAAGTTATTGGGAGTCCGAGTTTCGGGACGCTTTTCGCTTCGATGCGCGTGCATTTAGGTGTTTTTTTTTTTTGGGAATAAATAATACGCCTATAAGAGAAATCGGGGCGTGAAATTTTAGGTCGGTTTTGAAACCATATGTGAGTTTCTGTCTCGGAAATGATAAACCGGTTAGTTTAATAATGTTCTATATCAGCCATTAAGTTCTTTCCATCTGAGAATTCCTAAATTTTACTTTGGTTTCAAGAAATACATGTCCTAGTGTAACTTTTCTTTTCTTTTCAGTCTAATTCTCCGTTTTTTTGTATTACATTGTTCTTCTACTAAGGCGCTGTAAAATCTTAATTGTACACTTATCTGTATATTTCCTTCATTATATTCAGTACAGTCTAATAATAATGTGTAACGTGAATAAGATTTTTTTTACAATTAACTATTTGCTCATTTTTTGTCGATGTACTGCAAATATTTAAAAATGATGATTGTTAAAATGTGAAAAACGTATGTCATCGATTGCATGTAATAGATTCGATTTAGAAGCAGGAAATAAACATTTATCGTTCGATTAAATTAAAACTTTAGAGTGTTCTCAAATTTATTTTCTCAGAATTGACATTTTCAATGAAGAGCAAAAAAATGTTTTCTCAATTTTTCTTTTTACGTATAGGATTAAATTTTGGTTATTTTTTAAAAATGCCATATTTTAGAATCTTTAATGCACCATTTTGAATCCACCATTTCTCAGTTATTTTCAAAGTTTTTCTATTCAGGTAAAGAAAACGTTAGACCGAGGGAATATCAGGGGCATACGAATTAATAAACGATTTCTGAAGCGCACTCCTTACGGTATATGAGATTTATTATAAGCTTATTTTCCGAGAAATTAAAAGGCCGCGTTTATACATATTTTTAGAAATGAGCTTGACCGTCCCGTTTTCTATTTACTTGAAAACTAGACGTGGCGCGAGATAATAAACCTGGAGACGTATAGCACCGATCGTAAATATAACCTTTCAATGTAAAAGCATAATTTTTTTCGCGCCATGTTTTCGAGATGGACAAAAAGGACACGACATAATAATATTGCTGCACTTTTCTCTATTAATATTTTTCTACGTAGCGTTTATGCCTACAACATATATAATATGCAAAAGCCGGGCAAAGCAAAGACTCCTCGTTGACGTAAATCCAAAATACCGAGAAATATTTATAAACGCGTCATCTATATCAGATCGTCAAAATAACCTTTTCTGCTCCGCGACCGCGGCCTACGTGAGAAGAATCACGTCCGCTGGAGTACCGATATATCAAGCATATATATATATATATATATATATATATATATATATATATATATAAAAGATAGCAAAGGATAAATTAAAAAACAGAAAAAAGCATAATGATAATAACAACAACAGAATTCGTCCGCGAACGAAGCGCGTCGTCATGTTTAATTAGCCTCAAGTCAGCCGACCGAGGCGGCGAGGTCAATAACGAAATCAGCAACATATAACAACAAACAAGTGGTCAAAATCTTTATTTGCTCCCTCTTGCTTTTCTCGCACACAACGATGACGATCACGACGACGACGACGACGACGACGACGACGACGACGACGACTACGTCGACGACGCTGCTACTGTGCTCGCCATCTCATTCTCATTTTCTCGCTCTCTCTTTCTCTCTCTCTCGCTCCTCTGCAAGGTCTTCGCGCCGAACATACTGCACTGCGTGAAACCGGGTCAAGCGCGCTCGGAGGTGTCGGCCGAGCGGGCCGAGGAGAGAATAGACGTCATAAACGTGGTGCGCGCCCTCCTCGAGCACGTGGCCACGCTGTTCTACGTACCGGCGGCCCTGTTGGACGAGCTCTACCTGCACATGATGGACAGCCATCCGGCCGAGCTGGATCTCGCCCTATCGCGCAGGGCTGACGAGTAAGTTTATATATATATGTATATACATATATATATATATATATATATGTGTGTGTGTGTGTGTGTGTGTGTGTGTGTGTGTGTGTGTGTGTGTGTGTGTAAAAACTATGTTTTATTTATACATATATATTTATTAATATATACATAGAGTTTTGCAATATACAAAGAGTTATTTTGATATGTTATTGGAGGTTGAGTAATATTTTTGAGATCAATTTGTTTAATTTGATTGCAGTAAAGAAACTACAAATATATTTATAATAAAAAATAAAGTTGAAAATAAGTTGATGTCTTATCCAGATATTATGGGTACAATATGAATTTGTCAGATTTTCTACAATTTCACTGAACACCAAATAAAATTGCTCACAAGGATGTCGTATTGATGACGGCCAACTTTAATGCTTGTTATTAACAAAGCCATCCGCATCTGTTAATGTACATAATATATGTATCTTTTGTATAACATAAAATTATAACACTTTCAATGCACAGTGCGTACAATATTTTTAAACAATACACACGCGCGCACACACACACACACACACACACACACACACACACACACACACACATATATATATATATATATATAAGTTCGAATTTTGTTTGTGACGTATGTACACGCGAATGCGCAGATGTTCAGCGTATCTATAACATTGGCACTTTGCATAATGTCTGGGTATAAGGTCGTATATTTCATAATTTCTTTACAGTGTTCTATGTAATGTTAATTCATTATGTATAGTTTCTAAGATACGTGAAGATCCGAAGAGTTATCTTGAAATGGTTTAATCCTGTCTTGATTTGAAGACAACGTCGAGATGAGACCAGGACAAATTTTTCAAGAATCTCGATCGTGAAAATCTTATTACAAAACCTTAATTAGACAAAGAATAATATTATAAATTACATTTGAGTTTAATTCGTTTTCCTTTATTCATAGTTTTAATTGAATATTTGTCTGTATATTATGATCCAAACCATTTCAAATAGCGAAGATGTTCAAAGACCCTTTTCAAGATAACTTTTTGACCAAAACAAATTTAGTTGTTAAACAACATTGCTATTTGAAGTCGACTATCGTAGAATATATTTGAAAAACTAAACAGCAATCACCATGTCGTTTAATATAAATTATCAGATTTCATTTCGTCAACAAATATATTAAAAAGTATTTTACTTACATTATGCATAAGTAATCCCTTTCGAAATAGTTCACAATTGTTAATATAACTTCAATCCATCATACATTCTATCCTAAACTGTTTTATTAATCAATACGTTTTAAAGATTGTAAAATTTAGTTTTTAAAATTAATTTACGAAATATTTATGTTCAGAAAAGATAATAGAAAACATAACATTTAACTTTTCTCTCCTGACTAGTTCAATCAGTCTTTCTCGTAGTATTATTTTTCATTCATCTGCGAGACTAAACAAAATTCTCGAAATCATAATAACCGATTAAACGTTGAATACCGCCAATTCCCAGACAATGCCAGGACGAGGTCGACATCTGCAGCGAGACGGAGAACTATTCCGTGGAGGAGAACACGTCGCCGACCTCGACGATGTCCCCGGTCTCCATCACGGCCACGACCACGACGACGATGTCCGCCAACGCGGCCGCCGCGACGACGGCGACAACGGCGACGACGACGACGACGACGACGAGCGTCGCCTCGGCGACCACGGCGGCGTCGAGCCGCCGCCTCTACTCGCGCGAGGAGTGCCTTCATCAGACCGCGGGCGTCGGCGGCGATATCGGCCCGAGGCCGCGTCGCTCGAAGCGGCCGGGCTCGCGGCGCAGGGACGACCCGCAGGGGGCGCCGCGCAGCAACAGCGTGGACAGCGGCTCGAGCGAGGACCCCACGGACCCGAGGCGCAAGTCCTCGCCTATGGTGATCACCGCGAGCCTCACGATACCCATGTCAGGCGCGTTCACGCTGAACCTCGACGATCCGGACATTCCCTACATCGAGGACGGGGCGGCCGGCGCGCACACCAGGCAGCAGCAGCAGCAGCAGCAGCAGCAACAACAGCCGATGCCCAGCGCACCGCCCAGGAGGCAGAGGCAAAGATCGATTTCTGGCAGCGAAGGTATGACGCGATTTCACGATTGGGTTGGCATAAATGATTCTGTGGCGATGATTGTAGTATCATGTTGAATTATTTTAGCATTCGATGGTCAGACGCGAGATTTGCAATTGAAAGGTCAGAGTTTGTTGACATTAATTCAGAATTATAAACGAATTTTGTCATCACTAAATGCTGCCGAAATATTTTCTGATAAAAACTTTGGTCACAAATCCAATGTATAAGATTTATCTGATAAATTTTCATGGAAATAAAAATATTTCTGAAAAGTATCGACTTCACCGCATTATGAAAATTACCTTTTCTTTACAATAAATATTGTCCGTGTATTGGAAAAAGTGGTAATTAGTGAAGATGATACATCAATTTTGCCACAAAAAATCATAAGTTTTTCACCGAGAGTCGTCGAAAAATATATTAATAAAAAATCTAGTTGACCTTTTGAACAGTCAAGTTTGTTGTTTTTCAAAATTGTGTATTTGCCAGCTTCTTACGGTGTATTTCTGTTCTGATTAATGAGATAGATCTGATGAAATCGTAAATGATCATATACGCATCGGATGGAAAACCTTCTTTACCCGTTTGATTGGGATTAGATTACTTCTTTGAAGATTTAAACACGGTTTTGATAATTTATCCATGATTGTTCGCTGAATGTTTCTAATGTCCAGGTGGGGTTTATTTATTACTATATAAGATAATTGAATTAAAGAAATGGATAGGATGTATTAAAAATAAAAACATATAGAATTTTTTCATTTTATTAATTTTGAATAAATTAATAAAATTACTTCTTTATTATCATGACGTAGATTTTTTATTTTTAAAACAAATAATTTATAAAATGAAAAATTACTTGTACATACTTGTAATTTGTGATGAGCTAATATGGTGTTGATTCAGATTTTACTATATGATCAAATAATTTATTAATTTTTCACTGAATCTATCTTGATTGATTTTTTAAAATTCTTTATAATAATTTGAATATTAAAATAATTTCTTTAAATAGGCAACATTTAAATTTCAAACACAAAAAAATTAAACTGGTAATATTAATAAATTTCCTCCTACGTTCCCTAAAACTTCGAAGATTTTATCACCATTATAATTTATGCAATTGGTAATATGAAAAAATTAAATAGGACAATCGAATTTAACTTCTTAGCATTTATTATGTACTGATTGTTTCAACTAAACTTGGTCGACAGGTGGCGGAGGAGGAGGAGGAGGAGGAGGAGGAAGCGGCGGCGGCGGCAGCGGCAGGCACGGCAGCGACAGTGCCGTGGGCTCCTCGGCGACCCTCTCGGGCGACCAGCCACCGAGCTCTCCGCCCTCCTGGGCCTCGACGCCCCCGACGAGCCCCGACAGCACTGTCACGACCGTCTCGTACATACCCGAGCAGCAGCAACAGCAAGCTGTATTACAAAGGGTCTCGTTCACGAGCTCCAGCGAACTCAAGCAAGTGACAAGGTCCAGTAACCAGCAGGAGGCGCTGAGGGCGAGCGTCGCCCCTCCCTACACACCCAGCATCACGAGCATAGGCGGTGCCGTTATGAGGTAAAATATGTCGAATAATTAGACATGTACGTATTACAGGCGAGTTTGCGATGAAAATTGATTAAATATATTTCAAATTTTATCCAAAGTCTCGATAATTAAGGGTCGCTTATACTTTTCTAGGCAACTAATAATGCTTGTCACTATGAAATAGGTCAATTGGTGTCATAATGGTCACATTAATGTTTTGTATAACAAATCTTTAATATTGCCATTAAAACACCTATTTAACACGTTACATTGACAAATATTATTGTTCGTCTATAAAAGATAGGAAACCAACTTATCCTGACGTTAATAATATTATACGTATATTTGACTCGTTTAAATCGCAATCTTGTCTTTAATTATAATGATTACCAGTGAGCAATGGAAATTTTTTAATAAACTTAGACACATAGTATACAGTTTACCTTTAACATATTTATTTAATAATATTAATTTTTTTACATTTTAATTAGAACGTGCGTACGAGAAATGCACAATTATTTCATTATTCATCGATAGTTATGCCGTAAACTAATGGCTCTGACTTTTCTATAATGTACTTTAACAGTTTCATTGAACACTCGATTATCAGCATTGTAACAAGTAAAGATTCTGATAATATAAGCCGGATATGAAATTTATATATAAACATTGAAATTGTATAATGAACATATCACAATAATTTCTTTCATGTCAATCAGAATTGGATACATAAATTGATAGGGATATAGAACATGACTATGATAACAGAGATGAGTTTTTCAAGAGTCATTTTACTTTACTAATATAAATAGTCAAATATTGTTAAGTCGAGAAAAAAATTAAAGTAAAGTATTATATAATACATTAATATTGAATCAATAAACTAACTACGAAAATCCCAGACTTGATCTCCAGTTAAAAGTCGCATTTTACTTTAGATCTCTGAACTACTCCAGTTTGGACAATGCTACTTAAAAAATTAGTAGCCTTAATTGGATATTAACATTTTCATATGGAGCTTACATAATACTGTAAATTCAAAGGCTTCTAAATGTTAAATTATACCTGCATTTGCATTAAGCTACAAAATCATTAAAGCAGCTTCTTCGCACAAAATACACCTCCATTTACCAATGCATACACCGAGTTCATTTCACGATATCGATGATTCCATCTCTATCTCGATCCCGCAGGTCCAAGACCGCGGACATCGAGAGGATGCTCCACATAAGCCGACCCACCTCGGCGCCCCGGATGCGGGTCGGGCTCGCGTCGACCGCCTCGATACCGGACAACAAGAAGTACACGAAGCGCCGCTACACGGACTCGAGGCACCAGACCCGCCACATCCCCGACGCCGAGAGCCTCGTCGGCTCGTCGACGACGAGCAGCCTCGCCTCCAGGATCGGCTCGGCCTTCGGGCATCATCACTCGTCCGCGGACCGGACGAGCGGCGCGGCTGCTAGCGCGCCGTCGGCGACCGGCCCGGGGAGCAGCGCCGCCGCCACCGCCGCCGCCGCCGCCGCCGCTGCTGCGCAGCCGGTCTGGAAGAGGCGCGAGCTCATATCGAGCGCGCCCAAGGAGCGCAGGAGCTTCTTCTGAGCGATCCGCAGCCCGTCTCCCGCGCCACCGCTATTTTATGGGAATTTCTTCGTTTTTCCGCATAAGAGAAACGCTCGCGAGGCGCAACTTCGTGACGCGCACCGGGGAAAATAAAAAATCGCGTCGCCGACTAAGGAGCGTTTACAATGGGGCGGGGCAATATTTAGTTACGAAAAATGGATTCGCATTAACTCCGTCTTAAGGCCGACGAACGAGAACGGCTCGCGAATACACAGTGATGTTAATTATGCTACAGATGCGGACGATCAGCGGGTGAATTACGAAAAGCTAAATGACAAAGCATATAATTACGCGTCCTGTCCGGAAGCGATTCAATTTAGTAAGCGTCAAAAAAAAAGTTATACTCAAAGTTGTACATAATGTGATTATTTGTTTAATTTTTAATTATATTAACCAAAACATTTAGAAATTTGTCGATTTGCGAATGGATTATTATAGTTGAGTTTAATACTTGATAATGGCACCGAATTCTATTTTATTTTATTTACGAATCGAGTCATCGAGTCATGTTAAATGGTTCTACAGCGGAAGTAACATACTCCTGTGCTTATTTTTCCGTTTGAAAGAATTATGAAACATAAGTAAATAAGTAACGAAACTGTAATTTTATAACTGATAAATCATTCATAGGAGATTTTGATTTCATCAGCATTGCAATGAAATCTATTTTCTACGCACGTATAAATAATAAGAGAATAAGATTTTCATCTTTTGAAAATTGATTATTAAAAGAGAAACCTTCATAATTACCGTGAAAAACGTAAAAATATCGCCGATATTAACTTTTTTACCAGCTTTTGATACAATGTTTTCTATACTATTTTATAATGAAATTAATCCGAAACTTTTTTAGAAAAAATTCGTCACGTGTTTTTTCTCTCTCTCTCGATTTTTATCACGAGAATTTATCAGACAGTAACCTACCGAATTCTATGAACAAAATATTGTAAAGGGAGGAATTAATCATTTGCATTATTTTTATAAAAGGAAAGAATGATTAATACTGACTAAAAAAGTATAAATATTATTGAAAATTATTCAATTGTGCTTAAATGCTAATGTAGACGTAATGTAGCTTTTTTCTTTTTACCGCAAAAATTATCGCAATTCTCAAATGTTCCATAAGGCAATAATATGATCGAAAGTAAAGAATTACACCTGTATCATTTTTTTTTCTCCAATCTCAAAAGTGTCATTGTAAAATCGAAAACGCCGCTTCTGCTTGTGCTTCCATAAAGTTATCGGTGCGTCGATCAAAACGAAATCATTATTGAGTGCGCCAAAGAACAAAGTAAAAAGTGAGTGGAAACGTAAACGATAATAATGAGTGTATGTTTTTTCTTTTTTTCTTTTTTTCTTTTTTTCTTTTTTTTTTTTTTAATGGAAAAACGAAGAAACAGCTACCGCCAGAATCGAAGGTGCATTGGTTCCTATATATAGTGTGCAAATAAATAAGTCTTTATCTATTTTCGCAAATAACTATATTGAAAGCCCAGAGTTCTTCATACTTTGTGATAAAATTACAAAATAATTATCTGAGTAGGCATATTGCGAAAATTAGTGAAGGAGCGCGGCAACCATATATGAGAAACTGTAATGGAAACAACGGAAAATATTTTAACGAATCAGGAATTTATCGAGATATTAACAACGAGTGAAGCTTTCACGTATCTAGGTCAGTTTATGTAATGTTTCTTTTTTTTGAAATTCGACAAAAAATATTTGTATAAAAATTACAATGAAAAAACTGCCATCGAAAATTTAGATAGTAAACTTATCCCGACAGTGTCTTTAATTTTATTAGTATCTCTCGCTCCTCCAGGTGAGGAGATGATAAGAGATACGCCAGAATTTGCATATAATCGTTCGAGGACAAGGGACGCGATTATCACGTCTGTTATTGCTCTTTCCTTGCGTCCGGGCAAGCGAGACGTGTACCGGCATCAGGGAAAACGCCCAACGACGCGTCGACGCGTCGAAGAACTATTTTTCCCTCTTTTTCCTTAATTAATTATTTTTTCTTTTCTTTTTTTTTGTACATTTTTGAATGTGTCCGCGAGATAATCGAGAAGTAAGAGTTCTGTCACATTTTGTTTCTCACTTATACATTGTAAGTAACTACGGACGTTTATTAATTGTTAATAAAATTTATTTTATAATAATTAGCTACATTTTTATTTATTTCCTTTCACAAAGCGGTAAAATCTATTGTATAAAATGTTCAATGACTATATTCCATATCATGTTTATTTTATTATTCCTGTTATTCTTATAACTATGAAGAATATGAAGAGTTAAATAGTAGTGAACATTCTTTTACGAGTTCCTTATCTAGATGCATCGATTTTAGCTAATTCATCACACCGACTTAGGCGAAGATGGGTGAAGAAGGATGGATTATTGGCATAAATTTAATATTATATATAAAAAATTTACGACTATATTATCTATAAGTAATATATAAAAAAGGTTCCCAAATGAAAAGTAATCCCAACTTTGATGGGAATATTTGGCTTGATTGTTTATATTATTTGACACAATTATGGTTGATGTGAATTGAAAAACACGATGGAGGTTTCATGGAGTAAAGCTGTATTTTAATTTAAAAAATAATGTAATTTATCAAAATTCTTTTTCCTGTTTACATATCTAACATAACCTCGTTTATTGTTTTCATTTTATTAAATCGAAAACTTTTTACTTTATTTGAAACGAAAATCGGCTAAAACTTTCGATTTTCTAATTGTAGTGATTATTTATTCGTAACGAGATTTACGAAAGCATGCATGGAGGATGGAATGCATGAAATTTCCATTAATTTTGAATTAGAGGTAAAAGTATATTAATAATCTTTTCAATATAAACTTAAGCGAAATAATGAGGGTAATGGTAAATAAATGTAGATCTTATTTATATAATTTCAGACGTTTATTAAATCTTTTGCAGACGAGTTTGACTCTAACGTCATGCAAAAGTCTCTACATTTATTACAAAAAAAAAAACAACCTTTACTTACACATCATAACTAAATTCTTTTACATTGAAAATTGCGTATTTACAGGAATTGAGCCTTCACTAATCTCACTTTCACGAAGGCAGCCAATGTAAGACATTGGATGTACATTTTTTCTATAATTTCCAGCTTTTTATTTTTTATTGATAAAGTATTTATTACATAAAAAATATTTATATAGGTAAAAATTTAACAAAACTGTTCTAGAAACTCAGAGCTTTTGAACTGCAATAGAAAAGCTTTGCGATTATATCAAAAGGTAATAATGATTATATAAACGACTAAATATAAAATTGTTCTTGAAGATAAAAACTCGTATTGCCCCTAGTTTCTATTAAAGAAAAAAAATTTTTTTAAGCAAATATTAATAGAAGCATTGAACTTAACTATTATTCATAATACAACAATAAAGACGGCATTTATTCTACGTTCTAGGCTAACTTTTTTTTTCGAGGCCTGCTCACATCTGACATATATACTTTCTTTCGTTTATCTATACCGAACGCACATTCTCATCGGATGACGACAATCACAATTTACGCGCATAAATTGTGCAGAACGAGATAAAATAATAATAAAATAATAAAATAATAATCGCGCCAATGACGAAAAGAATTATATTATTGTTATCACTTAATAATAATAATAATAATCGTAAAAAATCGCAATAATGGAATACAGTGTATTTGATAGTATATATTTAATGGAAAGTACTAAAATTAAAAGTATCTATTTGGACGGGTCATTGTATAAGGGCGAACAGTCGGAAGGTATATCGACGGCTCGGTTTTTATATAAGGAAAGTATAAAGTTTGTACCCAAATGCCACTTGGTAGCGTGCGCGATGCGGCATTTAAGAAAAGAATGACTCTTTGAAATATTTTTAATAATAATGCATAAAAATAATATTAATAATAATAATAATAATAATAATAATGATAATTATAATAATAATCATAACAAAAATAGCATACAATGAATAATATTAATAATAATGATATAAAATTTTTAAATATAATAATTATACATTCGTAAAATTATATTCTCTACGCATATAAATATACGTCCACCATATGTGGTCATCGCAAATTATTCACAATTCCGATAGAGAAGAGCTGCCTAAGAAGGGCTGGACGGACGAGTTTCGTACACACGGATATATATATATATATATACCTGCCGTAAGTAAATGTTCCTTCTCATTTGCATCGGAACAGCTTCGTTAATTATCATCGAGCTTTCTCTCTTTATTACCTGTCACTCTGACAAACCATTCGACATTCTGATATATATATATATATATATATATATATATATATATATATATATATATATATGTATTATTAATCTGATGCTCGACAGCTGTGCACAGACACAAAGAGATTCATTATTTGAAAAGGTGGAATAATTTTAATTCGTCGACATTGAAAACATCGATGTATGTACTTTCAGAAATTAAAATCTTTTCTTCGCAGGCCACTGAATAAAAATAAGAAAGATTTTCTCTGCATTGACCCACAAGTCCAGTAGACTTTACTCGGGTACTCTGGCAGCTGACGGTTAAGTAGAAAACAATCTTTAAAATAGAAAACGTTTTTAAAAAGTTTGTTTTACGAATACAATCTGCCGCGCATACGTATATTTTAACGCATCGACATTACCGCAGATCTAAAGTACATAGGTGCGTATCAAAGTAAACCAAGCGCATCTAATGGATCTTCCCTCTCGATGTGCGGAAATGATCCTATACCTGTTAAAATGAAAAGTGAGGCACGGAACAATTATTACTATTATTGCAGCAATTGAAAAGAATTTTGTTCATACGACATGCCTTTCATTGGATGAAAGCTTACTTAAAATAAAAATAAAGCTATTATTACACGAATGTCTTATTATCAATATTAACGAAAAGAATTAATCATCGGAACAAAAAAAAAAAAATTATTTACATATTTCTAAGTCATTAGCAGCCAGATTTTTCTTATACCTTCGTTATACGTGTAATAAAACCTCGAATTCTCGCTCTAACTAGTTTTATATTTGGCAGTTAGAGGGTTTTAATATCTATGTATGAATCGTAAATTCGCATTATAAAAATCTAAAAATCATTAATCTACGACGATAATATCAAAAGTTGTATTATAAATACTACTAATGGACAAAGTACACCTAGCGTTGGGAATAAATTTGATTCAACTCATAATTAAATATATAATTGATAATTGATAGCGATAGAAGATAATTATATAAAGGTAATATAATAATTATAATAATCGTTTGCCGTTATTTCTTTTTGCAATCGTGTACTAGAAATAACAATTATATCGTCTAAATTAAAAAGTAAAAATATAATTTTTTTTAAGTCAATCAACGTATATTTATAATAAATCCTTAAAATTAGAATTTTCAATGAAGATATAATAAAAGATACTATCACATCTGTATTAACATTGAGTGCGCTTTAAAGCAATTGCTTTGAAGAGTATAATTTATATTTAAAACATTTTGGACGGGCTTATACCAAAATTTAACAAAATCTGACGATAATTCAGGCACTACTAGCATTATATATGTATATATATATATATTTTTCTTTTAAATATAAATTTAACAATTTTTAATGTAGAATCACATGTGTATATAAATGTTAAATGTAAAAAATTGTGCACGTTTTAAAGGTAAGCACTTTGTTATAATTAGTACATTAGTACATTGGGTAAAAAAGTACATACTTTAAACCAATTAATTTCTAAAGAAATTTGAAGTCACAGTTTATGTAAACGAAACCTTGTTCTGATTGTTCTTGTAGTATCATCGCAGTTCAGGCACTTAATTGGATTCAAGCAAACACTTTTTCTAATGTATAATACGTTATAATACAATTTCGGACGGTGCGCAAAACAATTGTTTTCAATGATACGTAAAAAAAACAAATAAAAATTATATCGAAACGTGTCTATACTTAATTTTCGCCTATACGCCTATACAATGTCGACAAAAATTGCGCGATATAGATTCGTCGCTTACAGTTTCGTTTAAAATGTTCAAACTGCGCTTGGGTATTAAATGATTTATCTAAAAACACATATTTTACAATTTTATACTTTCTATAAACACCGATAGAAAATTTATCGAATCTTCGATATAAAAAACGTTTATTTCACATTTTATAAATAGGTATGTATACGTTTATTTTGGAAAAAAATTTTTGTTAAGTATCCACAGTTGTATCCGCTAATTACTCAGTCGCCAAGTCAAGAGTTATACATTTACATAAATTACAAAATATAGATATTCTTGGAAATTAATGGTATAATAATCAATTATACTCTATACAATGCTTTTCCAATTATTTTATTTTATTTTATTTTTTTTAATATTCCTAGTCCGTTTACATATTATAACAATAATATTTATTAAAACTCGAGAGAAAACAGAAACAATAAATATATAGAAATAGATGAAAAAATGTGCATCGAAGAAATTTATTATCCTCCATATTTTCAAATTTCCGCTTGGTTGTATTTCACGATTCTCTCTATACATAAGAAGCTTATTATTTGCCTTTGTGCAAACGATAGAATCAAGAAATAACAAATCTAAGATCTAAGAATTATTCTTCATTCCCCCCTCCCTTTTTTTACTAACGAATATTTCTTAACTGTGTATATCGATCGAACTAGACAAAATCATTATTGACGTCCATTCATCCTTATTTTTCATTGTCCCTTACTATCCTAAATTATCCGCGAATGCGTTACAATAATACATAATTACCGCATGACAATTCGATATAATTTTAGCGCGAGTATACGGGTCTGCATTATTTTTTTCGTATTCTTTAATTAGAAACAAAAAAAAAAGAAAAGAAAAACTGAAAAAGGAAGTACTCGAAAGCCGTCGTCACCGTATACGAGACGGTCACAATACCATTAAATACTATATATAATAGCGCTCCAAACGCGCGTCAGTATTCGAAATCCGAATGACGTTAAAGCGATATATATATATATATATATATATATATATATATATATATATATATATGTAGGAAACGTCAAAATACTCGTACGGTTTCCGAATTCGCGGAACGAAGTACAATATAACATTATACAACTCGCGGTTGTACGAGTCAATAATGTGAAACATGTCGAAACTGAAGCCGATGCTGCAATTTCGTATATATTCGACTCTGCATATATTCTCTACACACACACACACACACACATATATATATATATATATAGATAGAGCCATGATATTCGTTAGGGCACTTTGACGGGTGAAAAAAAAAACGTCAAAAGTCCATATAGTTTCTTTTCTACTTCTTTACACGTAGCCAACTCCTTGCTCCGCCCCTCCCCACAACCCTCCCTCAAACCTCGGTTGAGTGCGTCTGTATGCGGACCTTCTTCTGGGAGCCGTTGCGCTGGAAGGTCGGGCTGTGAGTCGCGAAGCCCGGATTCTGTATGCCGAGGGGCTTGGGCTTCTTCAGGGAGCTGCGCAGGGGCGAGGCCGTGCTCACCGCGCTGCCGGAAGTGGCGACGCTCGCCATCGAGCCGTTGCCGAGGTTGCCGTACGGCTTGCCGCTCGCGTCGGTCATCGAGATGCTGCCACCTGTAAGGGAGAAGGATGGGCGGGGTGAAAGAAAGAAAATTTAGAAATTTTTAAACGAACATTATAAATAGGCAGATGTGATATGTGGCTATGGTTGAGATTATATAGGTATATGGTTGTATATAAGAGCGATCTTTCTTAACGGGATGTCGGAGTAAATTATCCGATAGCCATAAGCCGGTATAAGGCGATGAAAGATTTGATTAGGGTTTCTTAAGTCTAACAATTTGTGGAGCTTGACAGTATTAACGAGCTTCCTACCATAATAAACAAACACAGTTGACTTAGTACGCTGAGCATGTGTGTATTTTTTATTGTATTGTTGATTTTCGCGATCTCGAGCTGAATTTCGCGGATTAATACTCTTCAATGACCTGCTAAATTGTAATAATTTGTTTTAACATTAAGTTTAGTTAGTAAATGTTTTTCATACTCAGAGTCTATGAATTGTTATATTATAAAAAGATGGTAATTAAATCCTTCATTATGTTATTCAGATTGCGACGTTTACATATTGCCCCGACAGTCCCATAAATGTATGTAATTGTTATGGTCGATTTCAAGGGTGATGCATCTGGATCTATTGGTAATTCAAAGTAGTTTTAAAGACAATTGAAAGATATTAATAATTTCTTTAAGTGTTTCTGTAAAAAATAATTCAGATATTGTGCAATATCTCTATGAAATTTAAGATTAATTCACCAAATGGTTTTAATCATATTAACATATTAATATCATTGTAATCTAAATTCTCAATCAAATATCGTTCTAGAATTAAAACAATTGATCTAAGTAAATAGTTTAATAAAATTAATATGAAATTCATATTAGTGGTAAAAATAAGCTGAGGTTATTCCCAATAATGTAATACAAAATTTCGAGATCATCGACCAATTTCCTTTGAACTACTAAGAATCTAAATTATCCAATGCCCATGACAACAGCTTGCAACAGAAATAAAACAACAAGCTACATTTATGATGATAACGAAAGTACACGTGAAAGACTAAACGTCGCATGCAATTTTGAAAGTTGCGTTAAATACTTTTGCGCAATGTCTCGTGTGCCAATAAATATGTTTCAAATTTTTACAAAATCAGCTGGTTTATAATCTATACGGGTTTTTAATTTTGTCCCAATGCAGAGTCTCGCTTCTACGTTCGTTTCGACAATTAAATTGTTAATAAAAAAATTTTCCTTAACTTTCTCGACAATTCTTCTTCCTAATTCGTTTTCAGGAAGCCCAGTTACGCTTACAAAATCTTGGTGCATCTACTGAAACAAGTATATTGAGTCCCCTTATGGCCCTTACTAGCTGAATCGCCAGAGCACTCAGAATTCAGGGCTATCAAAAATCGTATCTAGCAATAGGAACATCCCTACTTGACGAGAAAACAGTGAATTAGTATCAGATTTACATGAATTAACATCTAATTAACTCGATGGATTTGAATAAACGGCATTCAAATCCTTTGGATGGAAGTCTCGAATACCGCGGATCTCGAAGATCTGAAAACTGGGTGTTCGCATAATTTAAAAATATATAGTTTTCGGACTATATGATAATGGATTTCTTATAAATAAATAATATAAAATTTAACTTTACATCATTATAAGTGGATTCGAGTAATACAGCATGCTAAAACATCGGAGATTCGTCAGATCAGAGAAGAGTCAATGACCCATAAACTACCGTCAATGTAGGAATTAATTGTACAATAACGTATCATAAAAATTTTAAATATTTAAGCACTGTTAAATCAGATTAAAATTAACGACTAACGAAAGAAACCGCGCCGAACTCATTACCTAAGCGTTCATCTTCAACGGAATTTAAGTTCAATCTCTTTCTTATTACAAAAACCCAATCTACTGCGTATGGGAACCAGTTAAAGCAGGTTAAAGATAAATCTCATTACGTGTAAAAAGTTCGCTCGCGCGTATTTTGTATACGCGAATTTTACGAGACGTTACACTTAATAATATTCGAAGCAATACACCGGCGTTATTATACGGAGTATTGCACGTGTCGTGCTTCTTTTTCTCGGAAGCGGAATTGAAGAGACTGAATGCTCTTTTACGACCGCGTCAAGTATATATATGTGATTCCCGTACGCCTCGAGGATTTACCGGCTAAAGGAAACGTGTAGAAGGTTTTTGTAAACGGGAATTCAGTTTGAAATTTCGAAAACAGACGCGAGAGTATTATTCAGATGAGAAATTTGTACGCGACATTTCCTTTTTGTGCTCATTCATGCTAAATATCATTTTGAATTGGATATCAAATTTAATTTTATATTTTAACTATTCCACGTATGTGACTTTAATGAGAATATATATTGGAGAAATAATCCATTAAAATTGGGTTTTAAAATTTTAACCAGTGAAAACTGCAGAAATTGGGTTACTTTGGAATAATAATAATACACACTACTCGTAATCAATAAACGATTGAATTTAGGCTGGATTCCGATAGTTTTTATTATTGCCAGTTTATATGTAAATACGTCACATTTACGGTAAAACGATTGGTTGAGTATTTGGTTTGGCATTGATTTAAAACATATAGATTATTGGCTCTAAAGTATTGAAGTTTTGAATTAATGAGCTTACAGAGAACAGTACGAAACGTAATTAAAAAATAAATTTGGAGTTGATAGTCAATGAAATAATTTAAAAAAATTATCTGAATATATATATATATATATATATATATATATATATATATATATATAATTGCATAAGTAAATTAAGTTATTTCTAAAGTACTCTTATATTAAAACTTTTGGAATTTTGATATTTCCGATATAATCTGATTCGTATATTTACAAACGATAACGTCCTTCAATTTACATTTTTTTTAATAGTCCTCGTGCTAAAAATAAATTCCGATATTTTATCGAATTTCAGTGTAAACGAAGGTCTGGCGATTTTACGTTCAAATTGAATTTTTTGCACAGAATTTGTGTTCGCTGTCGAAATTTTATTGTTTTTTTTGTTCCTTCGAAAACAGAACGATCACCGCAAACCTTTCGAGCGCGAATAAACGGAAATATGACCCCCCGGATCTATTTTTCAGAGCAAGCATACGGGACGATATTGTATCTCCGGCTCGCCGCGGCTCTCTCGTTCCTCCCCGATTATCGAGGACTCGCCGCAGTAACCCCGACACGCTCGTCCGTACTTTCAATCTGAAAATTGACCCCCCCCCCCTCCGCGGCCCCTCGCTCCAGCGGCGTTACAGTCAAGCGCGCGCGACGGGCTGCCTAAGTGCCGGCGCTAAGCCGGGGCCGCGGCCGCAAATCGAAAGCGACGCGCGAGCAATTTAACAATTTAACGCCCTACCCGGCCGAACTGTACGCGCGCATTCCTCGCCTCTGCCCGGCCCCCGATCGCCGGGCTTCTCGTAAAATTAACGGCAGTATTGTTAATGCGCGCGTGCAGGGTCGACGATTGGCGCGTGGGCGAGCGACGAAGGTTTCGTCCACGGGACGAAAAGGGCCGCGCGCGCCACCGTTATACACGCGGTCGAAGTCGCTCGAGTGCAATGTAATTGCGTCGCGGCGCTCGGTCGAGATTCGAGACGCCCGAAGGGTCGACTCGAGCGCAAAATGGCCGCTTATAATCGTTAAGCGCGCGGAGCGCGAACTGTTCCATAGCCTCTGTACGGCGCAGATATAATCATGTGCGCCCGTGTGTACCGGTACTTCCGACCGCCGTTCGAAACGAATTATCGGTGCGTTCGCGCGACAGTGCGCAAGCTTAACCGATTAATTCGGGATATTTCCTTGTGTATGGTTAAACGTTCCAACATCGCAACCGGTAAACGCGATTTTGTAAAGCACGATGCGTAAATTATTCACGATTGGAAAAAAGCTTCGATATCGTGCCTCGAGGCGTATCGTTAACCAAACAGCAAAGTAACGATTTCAATCGTGACGGCACGGTATTCCGAGGAATCCCCGCAAACCGCTGCGTCAACCGTCGAATGACGAAGATCATCGTTTAATCCGTCGCGCCCATTTCCGATCGCGCTCCCCGCGACATTTTCCATCGTCTCTCGATGTCGACTATTTTGCTCTAATCCGATCGCGTGGATTTTTTTGGCAAGCCTTCTTTCAAGCGCGACAATTTCGAAAGCCTCAAAAATTGATCCGTCCGACGCAGGCGGCGAGTCTCCGCGTCTCGAGTCGAGACGTAAAAATAGCGCGCGTCCGTCGAGTCGTCGGTACAATTTTATCGTCGAGAACGTGGCTTATTTGGAAAGTCGCAACGACTATACGTATTCAACCACGTGGATACGTTTCTGCCCCGTTACGAATCACGAGCCGCACCTGCGCCACTGGATAATCTCGTTACGATACCCTCGGCTTCGACTTGGCTCGCAAGCCTCCCGTTTCGTCAAATAAAGCCTTTACGGATCCTGGTGAGAAATGCGCAATAACCGCAGCCGAGGGCGCATAATAATAATGCGATTTCCTACAGCTGCTTGGCGGGTGCGAAATACGACTTTTCCTCCCTGGGGCGTAAAAGCGTTCTTAAACCCTTCTCCGTCCGCGGCTCGGAGGGCACAACTTTGCTTTATATCAGCTCGGAAGTAAAGTCCGTGGAACGAAACCTCGTAGTCTACTGTTCGAGAACCTCGGTGTTTGGTCCCGTACGCGCCAATCGACAGCGGGCTGGATCTTTTCTTCGCGCCTTCGGTCGGACACTCGATAGTTAAAAATGAAAATAAATTTATACATTATCTGCAATTTATCTGTCAAAGTTATTATGATGTTTTTGAAGTATCCAATACAATATTAAAATTTATCCGTATCATTATTCATGCTTTTGTTAAGAAATTTAATTTTCATTTTTAATTATGTTTTCTTATGCTAATGAAAATGTTTTTAATTCTATTTTAGCGTCGCACTGTGAATAAATTTATCATCTTAACTTAACCTTTCATCTTTCGTTTCATAAGACGGGGGCTTCGCACCCCACAAATTACTCATTTAATTCTATTTCACGAGGTTCAAATGAACTGCGAAGAATAAAAAAACCAGCAAGAGAAAACCGACGATCTTATGCTTTTTCGAGTTCAACTGATTATATTTCACAATGTGGCGATTTATGTTGAAACGACTGCGGTCTGTTGAAACTTTAGGTATGTACGCGCTCGCTCTATACGAACATAATCCAACGCAGGGAACGAAATTTGACGCTTTTCCGTTCCGTTATCCTCAATTTATCTTTGTATCCACCTCTTTAAAGAAGAACGAGAGCTCTTTCACTGGAAAGCTAGTATGTATGTGGCAAAGGGGAGCAAATTTTTCCTCCGTTGCTCCCCTGTGTCGTAATGTACAATTTTTATCTTTTTAATTATTCCGGATTATACTTCATCGCGCACTTCAGCCCCGAGCAGTAACAGAGGCTTGGTTATGAAGCCAAGTTTTATTCGCTACCGAGATACGACGATTTGCTAGAGCAGGATCTAATTAGTCCAGTCGCTTTTAAGAGCTTAATTAAAATAATACTCGTTTTACATCTCTCTTTGCACATATTTATAATATTGAAGTCTTACGAGAATCCATCGACTCAACAATTTGACGGTACACACGAAAGGCTCAATGAACTGTGTTTAAATATTGCGCTTTCATAAATATTTGACGAAATTGACGAATTCGTATTACTGTTTACATAAAGATAGACGTTGTTTGAAAAGGAAAAACACACCTCTAAATAATAGATATTAAATGCTTAATCAGGTTTACGCAATTGTAGAGCAGCGATTATTATCTTGTAATGTTCCTGTACACGTTTTTGTTGCAATTATAGAATCATACTAGCTCGTTAATTTATTTGCATTTACGCAATAACTCTTATCATTCATTACGAATTTCCTTGACATTATTGTTCAGCAGAAAATCGATTTAAAATCACAATTCGCAATCTGTAATGATTGAGTGACCATTGAAAAAAAAAATCAGATCAGCATCATTTGCAAATATCATCGTGGTATCGAATATATCATCATTTTTTCCAATACGTAGTTAATTACTTAGTTTCTATATTACATAGGTCAAATTTACGATTGCACGTAAGCGCGATTATTCTTGCTTATATTGATTTTATAGTTTTGTACTGAACGAAAAAGAAGAGATGCTTATGATTGGGCAGATTACAGAGTTTCATTTATCTATAACATTAGAACATTACATCACAAACCTATATTAAGGAGATTAGTTTGTTTAAAATTCGGTAGAATAATATGGAAAATAGAATAGTAAAAATATGTAAAACTGAAAATCTGCCTTTGATTCTTTTAAGTAACTTTTCTTTTACTTTTTCTTAATCGTGTATGACCATAAAATGAACGGATATTAAAGCAGATTTTCGCGAAAACCGTACGTAGATATTGCTTAAAAAATATAATAATGAAACATAATCAAGTAATACGTACGTTTCTTATAATGAAAAAATTATTACTTTATACGTACGTTATTTCACGGATAATTAATTTATTAAAAAAAAAAACTTTACTTAATTACTCGTAATGGTTATTGAATAAATGTTTCCCGAAATAAATCGAACGTTAAATGTGAACTCGCATGTTTATCCGATTTTACACGATCACTCAATATTGATACTCTGCGCTTCAAACGTGTAATGCATTGCAAACAAAAACAAAATTAGCAAAAATTATTTAACCATATTTCTTCTCTAACCATAATATATATATATATATATATATATATATATATATATATATATATATATATAATATCCCTTAGATCGTGAATCAACATTGACATTCTATATCCTATCATTCTATAGGCGACATTCGAACGCGTCCCTTCTCCTCTTCATTACTATTTGTCGGAGTATTAAACTATTTTTATCCGAGCGTTGAGAAGATCGGAGCGAGGGCAGGGCGGGTGGGGGGGGGGGGGGTCGGTGGCGTAAAACCAGAAAATGAAGGAGAAAAAAAAAGAGCAGGATCCTCACCGTTGCTGGGATGCCGGGGCTCCCGATAGCCGGGATTGTTGATCGTCGTGCCCCGGTTGTCGAGGCTGCGCAGCTTGGTCGGGTCGCCGCCGCGCCTCGCGTAAATACCCTCGTAGACGGCCGAGACGAGGACGCCGAAGTTGAGGACGATCGAGGCTATCTGAAATTGCGACGAAATTTGTACAATTGATGAAGGCGTGGTCAAATGTGCGGATGAACTATTTATATATGTATATATGTATATAAATATATATAGCTACAGATGCAATAGGTATGATTATAATAACAAAGTCGTAGCGAGATTTTGTCGAATTTCTGCAGTGATGCTTGTCATCGATTAATTTTTTCATAAATAAACATGTATGTCTAAAAATAAAAATGCGCTATTATTGTATACCAGAGGCATAAAAAAAATTGCATTCCACTAATTATACATGTTTTACGGTCGGGTGAGACGTTCCCCCTATGATTCCGCGAACAGACAAATTGAATCCTACTTGTTTTTTCTTTTATACTTGTACTAAAAAAAGATATCCGTTCCTGGAAATTAATTTTTTCTCTTTGAAATGGCCATGAAAATTGCTCGGAATATCCAAATAACAATCGCAACCACATATATATAGTGAATACCGGCTTTTAAAGCCTGCCAATAAAAGTTGCTTCGTTTGAGGACGATGTCTATATAATGGTGCTCGCGACCTCGATTCTCTATATATTTTTTTTAACTAGCGAAACTTCAATTCCTCCCCCCCCCCTCCTCAGGCTCTTTAAGCGACCATTCAGTGATTTAACAAGCACTTGTTGTCCGAGCCATACGCTCCCCGAATCTCGCCAATCATTATATAACAATTACGATATTTGACTATGGAGTAACAGATTCGATCTCCAATTGTCGCCCGAGAAATTCGTGCAAACTCGTGCCCACACAACCGTTCTAGCTCTCTTTATAAATCCTACGAACTATAGACGTCAGCGGGAAGGAGGGGAGGGGCAGAGGTTATCGTTCGAGCTTGAAACAACCTTGTCGATCGAGCTCAAGGTGAAAACCAAGGATAACATCGCGCGACCACTCCAGAGCTAAGCAGCTTTTATCCGAGCGATATTTTATCACAACAGTGACCTTATAAATCAATGTTCGCAGACGCGAGGCTTTCAGAATAGGATATCTCGCCAATGTCCATTGTCTAATACGCGCATTATTCCATCGAAATTCGAAAAACCTCCTTGTAACGGTCGAAGGCGTGGCCACGGTCGATAATTACGCAACGAGTCACGTTCGCGGCACACAGCGTTATTCCATAATGGGATTCGGTCCGAAGATTTTGGATCTGCGCCGAGCTCGGAGATTCTCGCGCGTGTCGGCGAAAAAAAAAATATTTATCATAAAACGCCGCTCGCTGCAATGTACCCCGCCGCGCGAGCCTTCGTCGCTCGCCATCCGCCGAAGCGCTCGTGGGGGACGCGGACGAAAGCTCTTCGGCACCGGCGAAGGAGGGGCGAGCGAGCTGGTGGCGGGAGACGCGAATGACTTCAATTAGGAGCGACGGAAGGACCTTTCGCGGCGTCTTTGTAGCATTTCTGTCCACGTGCGTTTCCTCTTTCTCTCTTTCATTCTCTCTGTTGTTCGTCTTGTTTTAATACACTTTATCCATTGCGCCGAACAACGGCGCTACTCTATTAAACGAAGAGAAAAGAGCTATCTTCGCTAAAAGTACGTTGGAAAATAAAACGAAATGTTTCACGAAGCTATTGTGGGGACGAACAAAAATAAAACAAAAAAAAAAAAAAAACAAAAAAAAAAATAACGAAAATGACCGACGAATCGACTCGAACTCGTATACTATTTGGATTACGTTCGGTTGCGTCGGCGAACGACCGTAATAAGAATTTTGAATATCTCATGAATACTGGCTATTTACGTGTCGTTGCCTGCCTCGATTTTTGGCACTCGGCTCGGCGACCGTAATTTTACGAAACAGCAATTGAACTGTACGACAAAGAAGATTTTCATTATTGTCATTAAAGTAATAACATCGCGTAATAACTGAACGTGGATATTTCGTTTTGACGAAAATATTATTTTTCAACAATGATAATTATCGCTCGACGCATTGAAATATATCTCATACCTAATTTGTATATTAATTTCCTAGAGGACTAATCAGACTTTAGCATATCCGTGACTTAATAATAATTTGAAATTTATCGTAATATTCCATTATCTCTTGAAAATATTTCACAATCTACTTTAGCCCCTAATCCTTTCTCAACCCTCCCCCCCGGCCATTACGTTTTTCACTTTTTTCCCCCAAGCTTTTTAATCATCCTATGCCAATAAAATAATAATCCCAGAGAATGCCTCGTCACCGTTGAGCCGATCATTTGCCGTCGGGGCGGCGAGTGAAAACGAGAGAAAATAAAGCGCGGATGGGGCGAGCGAGAGATACGGCGGTGGAGGCGGGTGGGTAGGCGAGAAAATAGCGGCTAATCGCAGCAAACATATACTATATACAGTGTATATAGCTGTCCGTACGTAGAGATCGGCCGATTGAAACGTCGCGGCTACCCGAGCATCGCGGAAAAGTTTTTCTCACCCGTGAGAAAGACTCAAGCTTCATTAAATGTATTATATTTAAATACATTATATATATAATTCGAATTGTCCCAAAACAAATTAGTATTGAAAAAGTAAAAAAGTAAATTTCTAAACTATTTTTCCATCTAGTTGCTGATTTAGCGTTGTTTTTTTTTTGTTATCATCCTCGCGATATCACTTTAATTATGTTTATTTAATGTCAAATGCCGCTCGAAAATATTTATTTAATTTTAAATTAACGCAAAAAAAAGAATCAAACTATTTTCTATCTTACGCTTCGAGCAACTTTATTGGTATTAATCCATTGTCCAGGGTAACCTGTAGGTCAAGGTCAATTACTATTTTATGCAACTTAAAAACCACATTTAAGATAGCAAAGGCACGTTCGTAACAATCGAGACGAAAATTTTTATAAAACAATAATAATAATTTAAAAAACAGCAATCGGCCGAACTCTCGATTGTAAAGCGAGGAACGAACGGTACCGTCGACTGTGTTGAAATTGGCGAGTGGTGGCGGACGAATTTGGTCGGACCCTCCTCGACGTATTTCGAATTCGCAAGTGCGCAGTCGCTTTAATTCGGGCCCGCCAGCGAAAATCGACGGCCCGCGACAATTGGATACACGATCCAATAAAATCACGTCGGACTTATTTACATCCATTGCACGCCTTTTATTCGTAGATAACGGACTCGTAATGCGAGCCCCGGGACTTACGTTAGATCTTACGCTATCCACATCGTCGGAGGCGCGAGTCCGTCTAAGCGGGGCCGATACCGCTTGGCCGAGCGGCCCGCCCTCCTCGCTTTCGGGATTCTCCGATAAAATTAACGCACTTCCGCCGAGGAACGCCTAAAATTTTTGCATTCTCTTTCCTTTTTGCTCTTATCTCATCTAGCCTGGCCGCTGTCCGAGTCATTTGCGCAGGCGTTTATCGAATGAAGCTGCACGAATGAACGGGCTGGAATTGCGACGGAAGTCCTTTTTGCAGAGCAGGATCGTTGGACGAGTCCGTTCGTAGGTGATACTGACGCGCGAGACGCAAGGAAAATCAAATAATTAACCCAAAAATTATTCACCTATATATTTCATTACGTATTCAAAAATGAACAATAAATTTATCGACCTTATATTGTATAAGACATTCATAATAATAATATTTATTTGTTTTTCTTTCGACATTATTTACGTAATATACCTTTAATATCTCTAAAAGTATAGCCTTTACAAGATCTAATAAGGCATTTCAATAATTATATTTAATTAATTAATCTTTTTTTTTGTTTTTTTTTTATTATTATTATTTTTTGTTATATCGTTATATTTATGTTCTTATATTATTATATTAAGGATTATTAAATTAAAGATAATTATCGAGATACCTTATATATTATAAAGACGACTTTTAGAAATATGAGAGCCATTATGTAGATATGTAAACAATAACCTACTCTTGAAATACGTAAATTATTTTTAAGAATTATTATTATTATTATTATTATTACTTTTATTAATTAAAAAACTATATTGGGAGTAAGTGCCATTTAATTTAGACTGAAAAGGACTTTATAATACAGCGTTAGATTACAAGATTTTTCATCCGTCGTCCAATTCTCACAGAGAATATACCGTCAGAGAAATGACATAACTAGTCAAAATCGTGAAAAGACAATAAAAACATATAACCTTTACTATCGATTTACGATTGCACAGGCCGTAGATTTGAAGTCAATCGCAATTTGCAATTAAAAAAAAAAAAAAAAAAAAAAAAAAAAGACCAAGAAATTACTTATGCGAGATACATTACGTACATATGTAAACGATAACCTAATCTTGAAATACGTAAATTATTTTCCAGAATTATTATTATTATTATAGCGCATCCAGAAGCGCGATAATCCACGCTTGCTAGATGCACAAGGTCGCGCTGCATAGGCTCGTGCGGCGGGAAAAGACGCGCGGTGACGTCGTGGCAATAACCGATAAGGAACACCTGCGATCGTCCGTTACACGCGCGCGCGCGCGCGGTCGTAAATTTCGGGAACGCGCGCGTGGCCTGTTTGTAGCGGGTTTCTTTTTCTCCACGCGAGTTTTCATCTTTCTCCCTGTTCTTCGTCTTTTTCTTATTCTTCTTCTTCTTCTTCTTCTTCTTCTTCTTCTTCTCCTCGCTTCCCTCTGTCAAGGAGTGCGAAAGAATCGAGGTATAATTCGCATTATGAACTTTTCTCGGAAATCCGTGCGCGCGAACGGGACAAGGAACTCGGGGCCCTGGGGCCGCGTGGTAAAATCCATTGAGTCGCCGTTATGCGCTCGGTGCTGCAAACAAGAGAAACAACGCTGTTGTCGTTAAGTTTGACTGTTCAACCTTTCCATTTGATCTTTCGAGCTTGTTCTGATTTAGTCAGCAGCTTTCGTACGTCGAAGCGTAAAACTGGCCTCGATGAATTTGAGTCATGCTACTCGTTCCGGAGGCGAAGGGTCAACAATTAGTTGTTTAAGCGAATTCGTTACGGAAGGTTTTTTTTTTTTTATCGATTACGCCAGCTTATATCTGACATCGTAGAAGTGATTCGGTCACGCTGGAGAATAAACCAGTTCACATTATCGTGAATTATAAAAACGGTAAATTTGGTAATTTCCTACGTTCCCTACAAAGTTCAAATCGTGTCGTGTCGAACTAAGTGTATCAGTAATTGTAAATATAGCGATTCGCGCCAAAATCCAAGCTTCCATGAAAATATAATTTCAAATAGGAGCTTCGTCAATGCTCATAATCGTTAACTTTTATTAGGTTAATTAAATTAGTATGATGCTTTTTAAAAAATTGGCTTTATTTCGCGATTTTCTTTTCAGACACGTACACACACACATACATACACACGCGCGCGCGCGCGTGCATCCGTGATTATGATTCAAATACTGTTTTTCAGCTTACGGAGGAACAAAAAGAAGGATGTAAAACTTTACTCTTTGTAAAACTACCTATCTATATATATATATATATATATATATATATATATATATATATATATATATATATAATTTGAAAGTACAACAGCAATTAAAACTTTTTTAAATAATGCAAGCTTACATCGAGAAGCTTCGTTTATTCATGTTTATCTCAGCAAAATTAATTATCTCTTTTTGTATCTCTCTCTATTCTCTCTTTCTTATACATACATACATACATACATACATACATACATATACATATATAATATATATATATATATATATATATATATATATGTATGTATGTATGTATGTATGTATGTATATCTAAAACGACTTCCACGACCGCGGGCTTCTCCCCGGCTCGGAGTGACCGCGTGCAACGGGCCCCGCAGTCACCTACCTTGCTCGGCTTCCTCAGCTTCCTGTCGCGATCGAGCTCGATCTCGTCCTTGGCGCGCAGCAGAGCGCTCTTTTTTCTCCTCGCCGCGTTGCTCATGATAATCGACGATTATTCAATGGCGGCGGCGCGTGGCCCGAGACGTCGACGGGAGGGGGGAGGAGGAGGAGGAGAGGTTGGATAAAGACAATCGGTAAATCGGTTGGCGCACGCGTCTCCACTTTATATATATATATATATATATATATATATATATATATATTTATTTATTTATACACTTATATAACGGCCAATTTGATGCACGAACGCACTGCTTATAATCGGCCGGCGACCTCGGCTCTATCTCGGCGCTCCTCGGCACGAAATCAAAGGGTTGCGTTGAGTATGCCCGTACCTATGTAGAGACCGACGTGTATTGGCAATCACGATGGCCTTTTCTTCCTTTTTTTTTTTTTACATATCCGTCAATGCACGAAAGAAACTATCTGGAAATTATATACGCTTAAATTAGCTTTGGACTTCAATTGTTCCCTGGCTTGCTTTTTATATACTTTTTATAGGTTCAGCTATGATGTCATGTGTAAATGTAAAATTTACCCGTTCGAATCTTTGCTCAATTACGTACAGCGATAATTTTACAAAATTTAAATTGTAAAGCGAACGCCGACTGTTCCTAAACTTTTGTTTTTAAAGAGTAGTGCATATATGCGTAGGTATATTTTATTGGATTAAAAAATTATATGGTAACGAGCCGTCGACTGCTCTTTTACATCGATTGACCCAATAATTACAAAATAATTCTTTTTTATATTAAAAACTACTCTAGTTAAATAAAATACTGTATTTTAAACACTAAATGTTTACCTCTAATAGCTTTTATTTATGTATCTGTTAAATTGCTAATGAATTTCCCGCAAATTCGTCAAGCTGGTGTAGATATGAGAACATTTTTAAGGTTTTATAAATAAAAATTACACATAAAATTTTTAAAAAAGCGTTTTAAATTGTAGAGAGCACTTGAATTTACTTCAAACATTATAAAAATTTACAATCCATGTAAATAAACGTGTCTATTACCGAAAATGGGTAATAATTTGATATTCATTAATAACATTGTTTAAAGTGATTTTGCTCTATCGATAAAAGTACACTTCGACAGCTCCTTAACTTGCGGAAAGCTAGGTTTTTTTTTCTCTAGAGTTCTTTAAGAGAAAAGTGTATTAACGTGCAGCCGACAATTTCAGCAACGAATGCAATTCTGAACAGAATACACGTATATACTTATGGACACCTACACATATGCACGTGCAACAAACGTTTACGAGGAATTTAAGCGACGCGCTGTAACGACAAAGAAACGATCACGAATTGTTTGCAACTAATTGCATTGCTATATATATATATATATATATATATATATATATATATATATATATATATATATATATAATTATCCCGCCGGGTCGCGGGACAAGCCAATGCGGTACGCGGCTGCCATTCCAATGAGGGTCCGCGAACCCCGCAACCTCCGCCGAGGCGCGCGCGTTCGCGCCTCGGGCAACTAGGCCGCCGCGACCGAGACCGCTCCTCTCTATTCTCCTCGGGGCGGCCAGCGCCCGACCGGAGGCGGCGTTCGCGGCACGTATCGACTGTCTAGCGTCTGTTGGCGCCGATCGTCTGCGGCGGGGAAGCGCGCGAGCTAAGGAAATTAAGGAAGACGAAAGAAAAAAAAAAAAGAACGAAAAAAAAAGGTAAATCCGAGGCTCTCGATACGCGGGCGCGCAACGATCAACTTTATGCATGCGGTTCCTTCTGCGTGCGCGCACGTACACAAACACTGTAATATATATATATATATATATATGTATATAACACCTCGTTCACTACCGAAACTATCGAGGGCTATATATAAATATATATATATAATAAAAAAAAAAATTCAGCCCGGATTTTGATCGAAATAAATGTTAAACTAAAAATTCACCTCGCCTCGGCTCGAGGCGTCGAGTCGCACTGCGCGACCCGCCGCCCACGCTCATTGTTTTTAAGTACAGTCGCGTGCGCAACGAGCGTTCCTCTCCTCGGGCCCGGCCGGGCGCGCCGCGCGCTGCACGATGGACGCGAGCGCGCGCCTATTGCGCCTACGACTGCGGTCTGAGGTGCACATATAGATATGTGTGTGTGTGTGTGTGTGTGTGGGTGCGCGCGCGTGTATGCGTGTGTATCCGGGCACGTGCAACGGGTGAATACACGTGCAGCGTGAGGGGGGGGCGAGAAAGAATCCCCGCGCGGCGGGGCGACTTCCATCATATTCCGTGATTTAGGGCGAGCGCGCCGAGAGGGTGGGTGCTTTTTTACTTGTACATACATACGTACGTGATAGCTTATCGCGCGCACGCGCGCGTGTGTGTGTGTGTGTGTGTGTGTGTGTGGGGCTGCATTATAACGTTTCCGGGGCCGCGCAATCGATCGCGCGTGTATTAACGAAGAAAATGTAGCCGGCGCGCCGTCCTGTCGGTCGGCTGCTAAATAGCGAGAGCGCGCCCGCGACTCGACGATGAGTTTCTTATACACGCAGATTAAGTATGCATATATATTCGACGCGGGTGGCGCAGGAAAGGGTTGGGCTTTTATATATATATATATATATATATATATATATATATATATATATATGCATGCGACGGCAGGGGTGGGTTCATTCTCGAAAGGGATTGGACGAGCGAGGAAGGCGCGGGTCGGGCGTATATCGATGGAACGACCCGTTACTTTGAAACGATGAGGATTTTGAGAAAAAGTGACTATGTTTTTTAACGATTGTTTTAAGTAAATAAGGGTTTCGATAAGCAGATAGATAAGTAGATACATGTGATACGTCTGAGACAACTTACGGTTATATATATAATTAATTAATACAGTAATAGCATCAATAATTATTATTTATAAACAAAATAAAAAGAATTATAATTATATGAGAGTAGATAATATGAATTATAATTATAGGAGAGATACAGTGAACAATTTCAGTAGTAGTATTATTATTTAAGAATAAATATTATTATGATTTATAACTACAGGATACACAGACGTAAAATTATAGTTTCGGAGATCTTACAAGTTCAAAAGTTATTTTAGTAATAATTATTTTCAAATATCATTGCAATCTCCTCGTATACGATAAAAATTTGTCAGACCAGACAATTTTGAGCTTTATAACGAGCATGCTAAATATTAATTTAACAGAATTATAATGGTCTCGATTTTTTTTCAATTTTAATTGAATGAACACTATTGATACGATCTTTGGTTTCTCTGAGCTCTGAAACTTTTCAATATTTGATTCCAGGTCTAATATCGTTTACTAAAAAAAAATTTTGTTTTTCAAGATAATTCATTCCTACATTGACACAGGTGCTACAACCTATATTTGTCCCTTTTATATTTGTAATAACCATGGACATTTTTCCTACCTTCTCATCGTAAATACATTTTTCTATGTACTATGATTTCTTCCTCCTGTGAACAATTTTTTCGAATCTTTGACCACTCAAAAAAAAAAAAAAATTGTAAACCAAAATTCCAAACTAAATGGAACACAATGTTCCAATGTAAACAATAAATGCGAGTTATTTCTTACAGTAATTCAGAGATGTATATGAAATACCCTCTATAAAAGGATCGAACCGAAGGAAAAAAGCAAATCAAAACAAAAAAGTCACAATACTTAGAATATACTTTCATAAACAAACAATTATAATGCATAATGATTTTTTGGAAGCGATTCATCACAATTTGGAATTTTTTTCAATAACAATATATTATTTCAATTTTCAATGCAATATATATATATATATATATATATATATATATATATATATATATATATTATCATACAATTAATAATTTACAAGAAATCGTAAGTAATATATAAACAAATTGAAAACTGTTTTCGTTCGAAGCCACGACTATTAAATGCGTTCGACTGTCGCGTTAAAGAATCGCAAATTCGCTTTACGAGCAACAACAAAAAATAAAGATTAGCGCGGCACGTTTGACGTTTGTTTAATGAAAGGCGTAAATTTTTCATAGTCGCTGGTGTAAATAAACGAAAAGAGACGTAAAAAAAAATTGTTAACTACGCTTTTAATTGCTCGTGAGATCTTTGGGGACGATTTTATTATTCTTCCTTTTCATCCCAGGGGAACAATAGAGGTCACAATGGGATTAATAACAAAGGTGATTTATGGACATTTCGTAGAATGAATTGCGCTTGATACTACGAGTAAAAATTACAGATTTTACATCGGCACTGGGGAAGATTTCCGCGTGAAATATGGACAGTTTCGCGCGAAAGGATCGTCGTTCGAATGTTCGAGGAATAAGACATCCTAATTGAAAATTTGAGAAAATTATAAATTAAGAGCGGGAGCTTACGGATGCGCATACCGTATACTAGTTCCAGCCGATGTAACGTTTGACAGCTACGAGAGGGATTGATATATATGCTTCGTAATAAATAGTTTTCTATGCGAATAATATAATGACTCGAATGACACGCGTAATTTGTGACTGAAATATGCGAAGAGGAAAAAAATTCACCAGAGGAAATAGTGATTTATATAGGATAAATATATAGAACTTAGTAAATTATTCTATTAAATTATTACTATTTTTTTTTATATATTTTTCCAGGCGGGATGGATACATAACCTGATGTATAAATAATTTAATGCACCCGTTTATGTCATTGGAAAGTTTTTTTTTTTAACAAAATTTACACATTCTCGTTCGCCGCCTTTATTTTACAGAAAGCTCTTGTAAATCTTTTACATCGTGTAATAATTTACAAAGAGAAATTTTCGCTATTCAAAGTTGCGGCGTCTTATTCATATTGTAGTGCGCGGTTCATTAATTTTTCTTTTTCTGCCGTCTAATTAATTTGCGCCTTTTGTCGTTTCATAAAGATCAATAGGATTGCCTCCAATAGTTTTAAAATAGTAGAAAGAAAAAAAAAGAGTTAAAAATATTCCGTTTAATTTGAAAGGAGTTTATTATCATTCAAAGCGTGAATATTCGACTCTTATTGGACTCTTCTTGCACGTTCAGGTATCGGTTAATAATATATATATGTGTGTGTGTGTGTGTGTGTGTGTGTGTGTGTGTGTGTGTGTGTGTGTGTGTGTGTGTGTGTGTGTGTGTGTGTGTGTGTGTGTGTGTGTGTGTGTGTGTGTGTGTGTGTGTGTGTGTGTGTGTGTGTGTGTGCACAAGCGTCTTCCAATTGGATTTATGTTTTTCTTTCCAGATTTTTAATTAGGATCTTATTACATAGACACTCGAGCTAAAATCGTTTCACAGGGAAGTTCGAGTAGGAAATTGGAGTGATATTACATCCTCGTATTAGTTGGATTAGCCGTCAATTTATCGATTTATCAATGAAACTCGTTCATTTGTCAAGAAAAAATATGATGCGTATAGATTCGAATTAATAACAAATAAAAGAGAGTCTCGTGCTTATACATTTTCTTTCATATACCTTTAGAGTATAATTACGTGTAAAACAATTTTCTCTATTATTTATGGAATAGAAATAATTTTTTCAATTTCCCCCGATTTCTTTATTTATTTCAATTCGTAATACGCAGTAAACTGAAGCGTGTCGTGAATTATATTTTTTATTAAAATTTTTCGACGATAGATTTACAGAGGACGACGAAAAATATCGATCCGAATGGGAGAAGCGGTACGCGTGTTTTTCTTACGAAATTTTTAGCTGTTGAATCTAAAGCTTTCGTTGGATGGGATTTCGCTGGCAAATTTCGAGGAAATTTAAGACAAACAATTAAAACTGATTACTTTATTCACATCTCAGTATATACGTTCAACGATGAAATTTATGAAATATACTCTAATTTTAATACCCTGAAAATATATCACAATGTGATGTACACTTATTTTTATTATCGTTTCAGTAGCTCATAGTTGCCGCTTTTTCAGTCCCGTAGATTATCTTTTTTCAGGGACTCCACTATCATTAGTCATATTTAAAGAAAACAATTACATTTTCTTAATTGATTATTAAATATAATTTTAAAAAACGAAGTATAGATGAATGATTTATAAACATTAATATATAAATTGTTCTGAGTGACAGTAATTAATAAGTTTTTTAATATGTTCTGTAGAAATAATCGAACTTGAAATTATAGCGAAAGGAAATTAATTAAATTAAATAATTAAGGTTTAAATCATATTAATTAACTTAATTATTAAAGCTTAATAGCGAGCCTAATGTTTTTAATAGGTTTGATATTCAATAATATTAAATTAATAATAAATTTTTTCTGTAATTTTTTTGCTCTTCAAAACTGAAATATAGACGTTTAGTGTAAAAGTAGATGTTCTTCTTTCTTAAAAGTAGATATAAATAACATAAAAGTTTATATGACCGTCGACTTGTTTCTTCGTTATTGTTAAGTTAAGTAATGTGTCGAGCTATCAAGGATAATTCGATGTTATCTTTAACGAGACAAATACTTCCACAGATTTTGTTTGCACGCACACACACACACACACGACAAAATTCAGCTGCTCCAACTAGTGCTATATACAAAGTTAACTTTTGCCTATATCGTTGTTTACGATAACGCGATAAACTGCAGAAGCCTATTAAAGATTCGAGACTTAATGAGTAATAACGGTCTCGGTGACTTCTGTCGATCAAACTAAAATCAACATTTTTTACATAATAGAACCGCGTATACAACGGCGCGTGCTCTTTAAAGAAGCCCACATTTACGGCGCCAAAAAATCGCTCTAGAGATCCTTTCGTCCGCATGCGATAATTATGCACAAAGCCTTCGTTTAAAATATGCAACAGCCCATATGTAAATACTGAAATTTTTTAAGATCAAGTAGACGAAGAATTGAACAGACCTCAAGAACAGCATTGAGCGGGGTAGGCAACGCATCTTTAAAAACGCCAAAAAAATTTTCTTCACTTTCTAACGTATTCGGAACGTTACAAATTCCGGCAAATTGATGCGGTCTATCTCACGCCTTGGATGATGCTCAGGGTCACCTCTGTGGCTTCCACGAATCACCATGTTTTGGCTCGCTTTGTATATATATATACATATATATGCTATATATATCCTAACCTTTCGGTCGCACATTGCGTAAACATTCGCCTTCTTTCTGCCTGCCTCTTGGTCGTTGCTATTCACTCGCTTGCAAATAGGAAGATTCAAAGGGGGAGGGGGCAGGATCGGAAAATGGAGCGTTACCCGGTTGGTTAGCGCTAATTTCGCGAGCGGGACCGTAAGCGCGTCAAATGTTTACCGTCGCGTCACACGCAGACATGGATGCGCAAGCAAACGCACACACACACACACTCATGCGCGAATAATAGCATACGCAACGACACGCGCGCACGCGTATAGATTAATATACGAACGCACGAGTGTCTTTTATACGACGAGGGAAGAAGAGGGGCGGGCGCCGCAGCGCCTCGGGCCTTTACGATTTCTCGCGCACTCTCGCACAGCACGTTGGTTTACCTCGAAACGAGGACACGTACGATGAATTTGTTTTATTGGCCGAATTTTTTTGAGCAAAATGGTATCGATTTATTTTTGAAATTACATTATTTTTGAAAGGGATGTTACGAGAGAATATCGTTTTCATCGTCGAAAGCCACGAAAAATTCTAAAAATATAAAAGTGATAATGCATCTGATCATTTTTCGTAATTCACACGCGCATCTTTAACGACAGTCTATGTTCCATACGCTTCTCTACATTTCTGCCTGATAAGTGTTTTTTTTCTCGGCTTAAATTCAGCCAAATACGCCCGGATCGCGCTGGATATTAGAACGAACGTGAACAGCGTTAAAATAATTTTTTTCGCGCAAAAATCTTAAGTTCTCGATGAAAATGTCTCGAGCACATTACAGTATGCATTTTTAGTCGGATTCGTCGAATTCCTTTAACGTTCCGAAATTTTTCACGGGTCTCGCCATGAAGCTTTCGACCAGTATAAAGATTAGATACCGCACAATCGTCATTTTTAAATCAATGCCGTAATCCAACAAGAGGCGTCTACATTTGAGCGGATAGCCAATCAGTTTCGCGTGGATTATATGCATCAAATATGATGAAAAAAAAAGAACTAATCTTATATATTGCTGCATTAGTAAAATTATTATTGTACAATATAAGTGTCGAAGATGATCGATTTCTTGATTACTATATATAAAATGAAAGGAGATTTCAAACGCCGACGTAAATACAATTAATTATAAATTCACAATCCTAATTAATTTGGTTTTTAATTAAAAGTGAATGTAAAAGAGTACCACTTGTACAAGGAAAGGTAGAGTATTAATTTTTTTTTCATCCCATTCGATGCTTGTAGTCTACGTGAAAGCGATTGCTTACCCGGTCACCGTTGAACTCCCTCTGTAATTAAAATTACCGATTTTTTTTTTCATTTTTTTTTCAATTTTCAAAATACCTCTTTTCCGAACGTTGTCCGGAGCATACATACGTACGTCGCAATACGTGGCGTTATAGGAAAATGATTTATATCGCACGAATCTCAATTAATTTAATAAAAAAGTTCCATCGCAACTCAACTGATTTTCTAATCTTTCGAAACGAACTTTTGCAGATCCCTGAAACTGAGAATTTGTCGGGCAGCATTATTATTAGACTCTCAGAATGTTAGCATGCGTTTAATTAAAATGATCTTGAGGAACAAGTCCGAACATATGATTTCTAAAAAGAGATTTAGAAAAAAAAAATCCACAGAAAAATTAACATCAGTCGATGTCCGGTATTCAAAAATACGCCAATGTCACATTTATTACAAACGCCGTATCAATAAGGATAAATGCAAGAAATTACGATTAAAGGCGGCTTTGTAAAAGAATCGTCGATTTCGCTGCCTTTCGAGCTCGCTCGATTTGTCTCGACGCGTTGATTTTTTTTACATTGTCGTTTCGGCGAGAGCTTCGGCTTACGGGGACGTTTGAACGTGCGACGTTTATCTCGCACGAGACGACGAAGAAACAAGAGCCCTATTGGCTGGGACTTTTTTAATAATAATAATTGTATTAAAAAAAAAAAAAAAAAACAAAAAAATATGTAACATTCCGTAAGATCACGAGAATTTACTGTGGGCGTGTGTAACGAGGAAAGTGACGAACTAATTTGCACAAATCCCCGTATAATTCTTCCTCTATTGCGCAAACGCGCCGAAAGCCACGGTGCTTCCCGCCCCTGTCCCTCTCCCACGTCTTTTAAAGCTTCGCGTGGATTTAAATGCGCATTAGCTCGGCAATTATTGCTTACGGAACGCGTTGGTATGAATTTTAAACAGCGACTAAAATCCGATAAAATTTCAATTTAGCAGCGAGAGCGTAAATACAAATTGCTCGGTGTGTAAATTTCGGAACGGCGCTCGAACGGATATAATGCGTGTATATATATATGAATATATATATATATATATATATATATATATATATATATATATATATATATATATAGAGGTTAAAAAAAGTTTAATTGTTGAATCCCCTATTCGTTTACAAATGTTGGGACTAAATGTTTCGTGCTCTTTTTATTGAATGTTGAATAGAGATCGACGTGTTTAAATCTAATATTGCATTCATATTGTTTACATTTGAATTTTCATTTACTTATCGAAATTCCATAGATTAAGAAGAATGTGAAATTCTGTTTCACCCGAAATTCAATCTCGACCCATTATCGGTTGTTTCAAAAATACAATTATCGACCAACCTCAAGCTCGAGATGCGAAACAAAATGCATACTAATTTGTCCATTCTTTAATCTCTCGTTTGCCATGCGGTATTTTTGAATTTTGAAGAATTTTGCTATTCTGTGAAATTTATTTTCACAATGAATTAATTGACCAGCAATTCGGAACGCCGTCTGTATGAATATATTACATACTATTTAAAAAATTGTAACGATCTATTACATTACTTTTAAGAATAGTGCTCTGGTAATTAGTAATGTATTAAATTTATTCTACGTAGTACCATTGTAGAAAAGACTATATAGTACGCTTATTGAAACACGTAAAAATAATTTAAAAAATATTTGCGCCAACATGCAATTTTTTTCAGTTAAAAATTTTAAGAAGAATAAAAATTTATTTAATTATCGATCGTACTTATTTGGAACACTTTATATCGTTAATCTCTCGCGTGTAATCGTATTCCTCATACATTTTCCTATAATCGTAGGATCAAAGGAAACTCTTATTAACCGCACGCGAAATCTTTATATATTTTTACGTGTATGAAAATACATATTTTTTTTTATTTAAAGCTCAAAAAAGAGCGACTTGGTTCCTCGAGTATTCTTTATCCTCGGCATTTCGGAGTAGGAACAAACTTTTTGTACACGGGCAAACGCGTGACCTACGATGAGCAGATATTCTTTCTTTCTATCCAAAATACATAGAAATTTTGGCTTCTACGAACAATATTATCATTACGCGGGATACAAATGATATATATATATATATATATATATATATATATATATATATATATATCGATTGTCGGTAAAGCGCAAAATATTATCAACGACTAATTTCAATAGATAATTGTACAGTCTGCATCTCGTGTATTCTGATCACGGTGCACGTTTTATCTGAAATTCCGAAATTACGATAAAAAATTCACGCGCGGTCGTCCACTTTGCGCACGCGATAACTTAACAATGTGAGAGTAGAAGTGGGAGTGGGGGTCGGGGGATGGAGAGACCCACCCTGCGGTCGATCGGCGATCGACCGCAAACTCGCGTAGCCTCGTGCTGCAGACGGATTCGGGCGCATCCGCCGCGTCGGGCGACGACGGTGACTCGAGGATTTCAGCTCGCCGCGCCCATGATCGAGCATTCGTTGCCCAATGAGTGTGTAAGGCAGGAATTTACGGTCGAGACGGGCAAAATGAATTTTGCTCCGTTTCGTTGTTGCGCCGCGTTCTCGGTCGGTGGTCATTTCGTACGAAAAGCAAATTCTTGAGAATCGGGGGGAGATAAATTAATCTCGCGATTTGTCGCGCGCGAGGTCGAAGGTAACGAGGGAGCTTCCTTTTGCCGTTGCAAACACAAATCAAAAATCATAGGCTGTAGCATCGAAATTGCGTATGGGGGAATTGATTCACGGTCGCGTTGCTTATCTCGATTGGTACGTGCAATTTTCGAAGGACAGCGAGAAAATGTAAGACTCTTGATTTTATTGCTCGTTTATTTTATTAAGAAATAATAAAAATGCAAGGTACTTTGTTATGAGCCTATTATATACGATGAAGTATAGCATCTATTTATGATATATTCCTGGGAACGTATCGATTATCCTGTCTTCCATAAAAATCATCAATCATTTTCACATTAGAATTATACGTATATGGAATTAATTGGGACGTTGAATGATATAGTTTACAATAAAATCGAGCATATTATTTGCCCTTACTTACAGAAATTCTAAAAATAGAAAAAAAAAAATATATATATATATATATATATATATATATATATATATATATCTATATCAACATACCTGCATGTAGAAACCCTCGCCCCTCGTAACAATAAAACTATTATCTCGGTCGTCCGTTTGCATCGCAAAGAGACTCGCCGCTACCACGGCCAAACACGCTGGAACAGAAACAAAAAACAAAAACGGAAGGTTAAAAAATAGTTCGGAAAAAATCCAAATTTCTTTCAATCCTAATCTTGTATCTCACAGTTTCGTATAATTAATCTGTTCAATTACATCACCAAAGGATCAGGTTTGAAAGTTTACTTTTTTTATCAGATATCCTGTGATAATATATTAAAAATTTATGTGTGTGCGTTTGTGTGTGTGTGTGTGTTTTTGCATAGAAATGGAACAGATAAAAGAAATTTTATCCCGCTAGTTTGAACAATCTTTTAAATAAATAAAAACAAGATTAAAAATTCAATGGATGAGTATTTTCATTTCATGGGGAATTCTACAAAATTTTTTTTTAGAAAATACAACATTGAAGCAGAAAATTTTAAAATTCATGGATGCTCAGATGCGCGAGATTTTTTTTATGGCTCAGTTTCGCATTTCCGGTGTAATAAAAATGAAGTAGTCTCTCATAAAGTACCTGGGGACTCGTTCTATTTTCTTTCTTTTTTTTTTTTTCACACGAATCAAATGAAAATATTCAGCGTCTCTGTAAAGTGCGTAGATATACTGTATCTTCCAATTACGGAAATTTCGTGGGTTGAAATACGTTTGTTTATCGGATATTATTTGGATAATCAGTACATCTGCGAAGGATAATGCAACTATCGTCAATTATACGAAGGTCGTAGATGCAAAACATTGGATCCATTGACTTTGGAATAAAAGAAAGAGGAATCATTGGAATCAGATATTTCGAAAATATTGCGCGACCTACAACGCCATTTGTTTTTAATTTCCAATCCTCGGATTAGCGTAAACGCTCTCCCATTTGCATTTAATTTATACTTCTGCTCGACTTCTCTGAATATCATGTACCTCCAGTAATTCCCGACCAATCCCTTTTGTCAGTCTCATCGACTTCACAACCTCGAAATCCGAAATCACCGCGATGAAATCGGTTCTTCGAATTGATACTCAACCAATGATAAAGTCCCGGCAACAACGACGGCTCCGTCGCGCATATATTAGAAATTTCTTTATTACCAAGGCCGATGAAAATATAATACGGGAATAAAATATCGGTATTAGGATGTGTGTGTGTGTGTGTGTGTGTCTGTGTCTTAAAGCCTTACGCGAGCTCTCGAGACAACCCCCCGTCCGCTTATTATATACTCTGTATCCCCGGCACGTATATAATTCGCGCACTTTATCCGTGGTATATGCGTGCGCGCGGGTCAAAGTGGGCGTATAATATTATATTATGCATGTGAGCCGCGATCGGTGCGCCGCGCCGCGCCGCAGCGGTAAGCCGACGCATATTCTGTATATGTGTGTGTATGTGTGTGTGTGTAGGGTCTTAGTTTACCGCAACTGGATCCAGATTGCGCGGACATGCGATTCGAACGGTAATTCTAGCGTCTATCCGGCGCTCGGTGGTGCTTTCAACCCAAGACCCTCCGTGCGCGCGCGCACTTGCACACTTACGTGGGGGCGCGCGATAAAACCATTTTTTCCCCCCTCGAACGTATACTTAGCTCGTTGGAGTTCGCGTCGAATGCAAACAAAAAAAAAAAAAAAAAAAAAAAAAAAGGACTCGATGTCAGAGTCAAGTCGTAACAAGTGCGCGGCTAACCGAGGATTCTGATATCGTTTAGAGGTCGTATGGGATAATTTATACCGGGTTCGTATATCATGGCGTTACCGATGTATATTACAGCGAGCGGTGATGCGTGGACGGACTTATAGTTAAAAACGGATATTATTAATCTTCGACTACTCCGTAAATACATGTAAAATTTTCTGGTTGAGTTTGATGACCTGGTTGTTTTTTTAATTTTATTTTTTATCTTTCATTTCATTTAAGGAGCCAATTTTCGCCTGTTTATAGTATACTTGAAACGAAGTCGAATGCTGAAACAGTCTTCTGGTTGCTATTAATAATCGGTATTTCAGATTTCATTAGTTTATTGATAATAATTGTTAAAATGAGCTGAATTTAATGCTTTTAAAATTAAATTCTGATTTACAAGTAAAGAAACTTATCGACTGCACTTAGTGTATATTTATTTAGATTATTAGGGCAATCCCATTCTCAATTATGAAAATGTCGAAGAGGTGACAATTTACTAGAAATTCGAATAAAATTCTCGCTGCTTCCCGACGCTAAATTCGTCCGTAAGTATGCGTAGCAGCGTCGCTCCAAAGCTCGAACGTACGTACATATGAGGCGCGTTAATCGACCGAGTTTAAAAACGACTTCTGCCTCTTCCTTCACGCTCGTCGCGACATCGTCGCTGGGTGCGTCGATTCTTGCGCCGAGCTTGGATAATTTTCGCGAGGTTTATTGTCCGGTCGCGCCGTGAAACGTCGCTTCGACGGGGCCGCGGGGCCGAAGGCTTTTTGCGCGTCGCGTCGCAGCGCGACCGTGGCTGTGAAAAGGTGGACGAACGGTACGATGATTCGCGATGAGGAAGGGGGCGGGGAGTAAAAGATTTATCAACTGAGTCCACGCTGTCAAATAATTTATGTTGTGATAATAATAAATTTATGGGTAGAAATTGAGACTGAAAGGGGTTTGACAAAAAAAAAAAAAAACAAAAAATATCAAAAACTAAAATGTCAGATAACAAATTAGTTAAAATGGGATAAGTTTAATTATATTTGATTATATTGACCTTCTACGATAGTATGATTACTTCGCCATTTATTTTTATAAAACTATCGAAATTTTTTAGCGATGTGAAAATTATTGACAAAAAAAATTTTCGATTATAATTTCGTTCTTTCCATTGATAGTTTTCAATCTTCATCAAGCTTTAATTGAGGAAAAACAATCTTAGCAAAGTAATTATTTAAGTATTCGTAATATTGTATAATATGTTACTTTTAAAACACGGCTCTATTGATTTTTATCCTATAAAATTCAAGAGAATCAACCCACGTCGCTAAAATATTTAAATTCTTGATATCTGACGAAATTATTGCATATGTAACTTACAGTGGCATAATAGTTAAATTAATTTACTGAATTCAATTCAGCGGGAATGCGGTGTAATATTTTAATGTAGAAACAAAATTTATTTACTGAATTATATATATATATAATAAAACATTACGTATTCGAGGGAGGGGTGGATGAAAAAGTTGCGGGATATAGAGGATAGAAGATGGGATCGAAACAAGAGTAAAAGAATTTATATTCCTATATAAGCACACGTATATATTCCTAAAAACACCCGCCCTCCGCACAGTGCAGCCAGTAGAACGATGAAGGCGGCGGGGGGTGGGGGGGGGATCGAATACCCTTCTTCTGTAGCGTACATAACGAAGTCGCGGAGGCGCGCTCCCGTACTCGATTCGATCGCGCCACTTCCACGCGCCATTGCCTTTCCGCCGATGCGCGAATTGTTGCGCCAATGTGCGCCTGCGCGACGTTACGTGAATTTTATCGAGTCCATCGAAATATATAATAGCGCTATTGAGAGACTTTTAAAAGTGCAACTGCATAATAAATTTTGGAAAGAGGGTGGAAAGAAAGAGAGAGAGAGAGAGAGAGAGTGCGGAAGTTAGTTTACCGATTGCGGAAAAGAAATTATACTGTCACTGTGTATATTAGGTCTATTCTCGGCGATAAGACATGAAGGTACTCGACAATACGGACTCCTTGGCAAGTGAGATGATTCGTTGGACCGGGGCTTCATTGGCAAAAGGTGAACTAAAGATAGTAATGGCCTTTTTTATATCAGTAACATTGCCGAGTTGAATTTCTTTAGAGAAGGTGGCAGGAATCATTAATGCCACAGACTGGTCTTGGTTCGGTCTCGTATGGAAATATTAAGACCTATACCAACACGAGACCGTATTAAAACATTTAACAACTCTAACCAATCGGACTTGAGGCAGAAGGGTATTGGTCTTTGCAGCACTTTGTAACTAATTATTGTAAGAATCTTGATCTTGGTTATATTATGTGAATTGAGATCTGCCATACACTAGAAACTTTCTATGTTATTTGAATACTGAAAATTATTATCAACCATACGTAAGCATCATTTTCAGAGACCTTTAAAATTAGTTAAAGTATCTAAATTGCAACGAAAAACTCCAAACAACCATTAAAAATTCTTTATAAAAGGGTATTTGTTATTGGTACCCGTGTTTTAAATTAAAAATGACACTACTTCTGGTTATATTATGAAATTGTTTATGACGAAAAACTGTAACTTAATAACGCAAAGCCAAAATCCAATTATATTATGTTTAGTTTTGTTCATTTTTGGACTCCACATCTGTACTTTTCAAAGAAATGGATAAAGAGTATATTACAAACCTATACATTCAATAAATAGGAATTCATATAATATATGTATTATTATAATTTTTCTTTTATTTAGTTTTTGAGATAATATTTGATAATTTTGTTATTTCATTTCAATTTCCTTGAAAGGAAAAGCTATTATTCATTAAAATATGGTCTTCCAAAAGTTATCTATAGTGTTTTAAGATATAATTGCCAAATTTTCTTTTCAGGGTCAAGGCAACGGTCCTATGAGTCATAGCCAAGACAATATTTTAATAGGCAATATCAGCAGAAGGGAATATGTAAGAACGTATTGATGAAGCATTAGAAGGATGTCAATGAAAACACAGGTCGACGTTAACATTATTTGAATATATATATATCATATACTTGTTTTGAAAGGGTAACCAAATCTATTTGCTAGCGCGATCGTGATTTTATATATGTACCTAATGTGTGTGTGTGTGCGCGCGCGCGCGTGTGTATGTGTGTGTGTGTATGTGTGTACACACAAGAATAAATAAATCATCCCTGCGTTGGAACTCGGAGATTCACCCTCTCTTCCGTGGACACCGACGTCACACGACGCGCGCGAGAGATCCGCGCGCATTGGCGGCATCGTAGCGCGCGGATGCAGATCGCGCGGGCGCATAACTCGAGCGGTTTATCCGGCTCGCTTCGCTCGACGCGTCGTCCCGCCGACGCATGCATAAGAGCACCTCGTCGATGCGCCACGGCCATCGGCGCACGCGCTTTTTTTTTTGCATGGGGAACGCATAAGCCTTATGTATTCCATTACGGAAGCTCTCTGACTCTCTCTCTCTCTCTCATTCTCTATCGCGCGCTCGCGCGTCACTCGTCTACACGAGCTGCTTCTCCTGCGCCATTACAACGAGCGCACCGCCCGGCCTCTTTCGCGCGCTAAATTTATTTTCGGGCGCCGGCTTCTGAATTATTTAACCGTTTTATGGGGGGGAGGGGGGGGGGGAAAGACGATAGTCATTGCTGCGCGAGTTGTGCGATTTACGCGGTACGCTGAAAATAAGCTGTTTTCGAACTCAAGGGCGTTGAATTTTTTTTTGCGATTCGAGTATTTTAGATTTTAAACGCTCGAGCGGACAAGTTCTCGAGATTTGATTAATAATTCAGAATTTTGTTAATGTCAATTCAATATTTAAATAAAGCTTAGGTGGTTCAGAACATTTTTTCTTATGGCTATGACAAAAATTTCAATGAAATTTATAAACTGACACATACTTTTTATTTATTTTTTTTTTTAATACACACAATATCATTATCAGCGGGTATATCAAGTGGAAATAAAAGACCTATGAAATTTTTATTGTTTTAATGAGAATGAAAAAAAAAATGATAGCCCAGGGTATAACGTACACTGTAATAATTTTTTTTCCTCTTATTGCAATGATTTAGATTGAACAAATCGATCAGATCTCTACGTTCTAATAAGTAATATATTTATAGGAATAACTGTGCAGATATTGTCAAATGTAAGGATAAAAACTTTTAAATTAGATACTTTTAAATTATTTTAATAAACATTAAAAACAGTGAAAAAATAGCTTTAATCTGTCTTTTTCTAGGTTTACTTTATTTATTCACCAATATTTTTTATACATTGAATATGAAAAGTATTCATCATGATGGTCAAGCGGTTGACGTTACAATTGAATACAAGTCGTTTCATTATAAAAAAAAAACAAATTCAGGTTTTTTTTTTACAAAAATCGAGATTCTCAATATTTCTAAATTCATCTCGTAATTGTAATAAACTAAATTACTTATGCGAAGACAACGGTCGCGAAAAAAGAAAAACCAACCACCCAGACTTCAGATCGCGTAATTTAAGTAGGATAGGACGATGTAACGGAAAAACCGCGCATCCTACTTAACGAGCTTGTAATACGAAAGCAAATTAACCGTAACATTGGAAATCGCACCGAGTGCAATTACACGCGCGCGCTGCGAAACCCGCGGCGGGGAACAAGATCGTGGAAACCGTACACGTGTTGCCGAGCGCGGGATTAACGGGCGCGCACATCCTCGTCGCCGCCGCGATAATCCTATTTACTTATCAAGCGCGAGGTTGGGATGTGACAAAAAAAAAAAAAGTCACCCGGGTTTCGTGGGATCGCCGCCCTAACGACCTCGAGGTCGGCAGTGATTTTTTTCCCTCTCTCTCTCTCTCCCCTTTCCCGCCGTTCATGCGCCGCAGCTGCATGGCAAAAGTTGCACAATAGGTCGACAGGCCGTCTCTGCGAGTCCCTGCCTAGATAACCATGCTTATACACCTCGTAGACGCGCGCTTACGGGTGATGCATAACGATCCTCACGAATCTCGCGGCTCCTTTACTAAATCGTCTACGATGTCGCAATGGTTTCGTATTTTCTCCCGCGCGTAATTTTGGCGCGTGTTAAAGGATTTGCCGGAATTGAAGAGTTCGTTTCGCGCGCGTCTTATGACGATATTCCAATGCCAAATTCCAATGACCGCGGCAGAAGTTATGTATGCAAAAGGGGGGAAAAAAAGAGGGAAAAAACGTCCGATTTTTTGCCCATCAACCGAGTGCCAGATAAGAAAAGAACAAGCTTCGTATCTCATGGTTCAATGAATCTATATAATTAAATATCTAAGGGTGCATCTAGTAACTTTCCGCGTTAATCGTCAAATGCGTAGTTTAGGAAGGCTTTTTTAATTTTGTTTATTAATTATTTATATTAGTTTTCATGTTACATTTTTATCCAAAATAACAGGATAGGCGATAATTTAAAAAATTACCTTATTTCTTAAGTACGTATATCTTTTGATTGTAGATTCGTTAATTTGAAGAGGACGATCATATGGTTAAAATTCCGATGCGTCGAAAATCTTCATATCATCGTTTATTTTTGTCGATTATAGTCAATAATTTCTTAATCATTTAGTCGCAACGAAAAGTATCGATTCATTCGTTGTTGATAACAGCAAGCGCCTTTTAATTTTGTCAAATTATAGGGCATTTAGATGGGCATTTAGCGGGGCTTTACTTCACTCGGCGCGCTTATTCTTGATTTCGACTACTTTCTGCCCCTGGATCGCGACTGCGCTTCGTACGCAAATGTAGCAATGATGGTACGATAATCACCTGGGCGTTCTCGCCTTCAAATCTTTGTTTAACAACGTGATCGTCATCGCGATATACCTCGTCCAGTTAATGTTTGCGATTGACCATATTACAATATAATGAACGATATAAAGGTTTCATTCGAATTATATACATAGAGTAATTTTTTCTCACTTTTGAAATTGCGAAAGTAGGCCTCTCGTCACTTTATTATCTTTATTTCATCGCTATTTCGTGCGTACATTGGGATTGGCCAATTAGCAGAAAAATCGATTATTCTAAACAAAAGTTGATAGCAGCAGGAAATATTCTAGATTGCACGGTAAAATACATTTTTTCTTCTTTATAGTTTACAGATTTATTCTTCATTTAACAACAGCGGAAGATACGTTTTGTGCTACGAGAAACTAACAAACTTACGAATAACTGTACTTATAGAGAAAACAAGCCATGAAAACAAGACTTCATCGGATAGTTAGTTTTGGCGAAAATTGTAATGAAAGTGACAGTCGACAACTTTTTATTAAAAAAAAAAAAAAATCACAATTTTGCTAATTTTTGAGATATATATACAATGGATGTTGCTGAGAATATTAGTACGTAATTAGTACACAATGCGATCGAAATCCACTGTCTATTTTGCGTTTTTCAACAATTTTTCTGAAAAAAACAAAATGTTAAATCGGAAATTACAGAGTAATTTTACAAAAATCGTATTATTCTATAACGTTTCTATTTGAAATTTCCCAGGTCCACAACGAATAACAGATTCTTTTGTCGAAAGAGCAACTTTTGGCTTTATACCTAGCCAGGATTATGTAAATCTCGATTCAGAAATACATATAGGATCGCTTAAAAATTGATCCATTGCATTAGAGCGTATAAATATACAATGTGGCGAACAATGGCTGCGTACTCTAAAGATGCAGTAAGCTTCGATCGCATACACGATATCTTCGCTACTCTCTCTCTCTCTCTCTCTCTCTCTCTCTCTCTCTCTATTTCGCTCGCTCGCTCGCAAGCGCTGTAAATGCTTTGTCTTGCATTTCAAGGAGGGAGAGGAAAACGGATCTTTCTGGAATATTACTCGGTATACTATATACTCAATGTTTTTTAACGATCGCGTTATAGATATTTATAAGCCTATCTATAGATGGCGAGGACCTATACACTTTTTATTCAAAATCAAGTAATTTACATAATGCAACTCTCCTCGGGTAGTCAGGAATTAATTCAGTAATCAGGTATTTTGTGCATATAAAATGATAAAAAGTCTAAGCATTATTAAAGGCTTATTATACCAATTCAAATCATTATTGAAAGTTCGAAGTATTCTCACTTTATCTATAAAGTATTTGTGATACTTGTATTAAATGCGCTTAAAATTAAAAACACATATAAAATAATTAGATGCAGTTGTTATATAAGCGTTAAAATTACATTTGGGCAATTATACTCAAATAATATCGGTTAATTCGTTTCATTGCATTGTTAACATTTTAATGCTCAATCATTACACTAGTAAATGCGACAAGAATGTAGAAACATTAAGGACGTGGTCAATCATATAAATCGTAAAAATAATGCACCAATGACCATAACATTTACTGAAACTACTGTGAGATAACGGAATAAAAATGTGATTGGCAGAAGAGAGACAACATAATCCAAAGGAAACATTAAATAGTATTTATATAACTATAACGTATAATCTTAAAGAGAAAGCCATAGTTTATATACGTTGTTGCTACTCGACCAAAAAAAAAAAAACAAAAAAAAATAATAAGAAAAAAACATCTATACTTCGGTGTAAGTATGACATTATATGGAGCATTCAACTGCTACGTGAACTTGGGCTCACGGGTAATGCCTGAAATTATCGCGGTATTACATTTCGTAACTTGCAAACGACACAGGCTTTTGATCCGTATCGTTGTAAAATCGACCTGATGATCGTATTAACCAACGTGCCGATCGTACATACCTCCTCTAGCGCGCTACATCGCAACGCTATTACGTAACCGGAAATCCAAAAAAAAAAAGATAGGAGGGAGGGGCAGAGGAAATTAAAAAAAAAATGTATGGAAAAAAGGCAATTGCGCGCAGCCTGTTAAAAAAAACAACAACAACCTAACAAAACAAAACAAAAACGGGCAAAAAAGAGAAAAAAAAACAAACACCACTGCGTTATTTAATAGAAGTGTACTTACCGGCCAGCGTTGCCAGGGCGACCTTCCCGATGACCGCCTTGCTGTACGAGATGACGACGCGCTTCGCCGAGGAGGCCATCGCCAACTGCAGGACCGCCAGACCGACGACGATCGCCAGCAGGACGGAGGCGCCAGCGGCGGCCAGACCAGCCACCCAAACGGTCCCTGCAACCAGATCGACGGGGTATTTAAGAGGGCTTTACGCGAAAATCCGTAAAAATATTTTTCGTTGGACAATGCGAAGGGGGGAAAGGTTCAAATTTCAATTTCTCAGTAATGTCTCATTGCCTTAATTTAAATACCCCATTATCGCGTGTCGCGTAATTTTTCGAGGCGAATTTTTTTACGTAAATTTGAAAATCCTTACGAATTTTGACGATCTATATTAAACGCGTATAATTTTCTAGGAAATGCGAAAAGAAAAGTTCGTATAGACATTTTGCGTTTCGATTGAGTTTCGAGAACGTGCGTTTGCAATTGGTCGTGTTTGCAATGCCTGTATATCTCTGGGCTAACATGAAAATATTTATAAACGAATATTGTTTCGGAGCAATCTTTTAAAAAATTCTGTAAACCATCGCGATATTTTGGATTTTTCGGATATTTATAAATTTTCTACCAAGCCATACGCGACAGATGAAAATGTTTATATTTGTAGTTACTATGAAAGGCAAAGAAATGAAAGAAATTTTTTTTTTTGGGTCTTAAACATGATTCTATGAGAAATCCGTATGTGAAATTAAGGTTGCGAAAAAAAGTGCTCGATAAATATATAAGGGTCGGTGGATAAATTTCTATAACACGAACAATATTGGAAAGAACCTGCATCGATGAGCATTGAATATGTATATTTATTTATTGATTTATTGGCATAAATATCTATACATATATTTTACATTGACATATATATACAGAGTTGGCTTAATTTATTTGTTTTTTATAACAAATCCATAAACAATGCAGATAATTATATTATCAATTTTTCTTGAACGTCTCGGTTAGACGCGACCGACATACATGCGTAATTAAGCATCAGCTCAGAATAATTACGCATTCGCTATGTAAGGGCGCAAGTACGAAAGCAGCTCGTATGCGAACGATTATGGCAATTCGCTTGGTGGCGCTTTTACGCCGATTTGTGTTACAAAAAAGCAAAACAAAACTGAAACAAAGCAAAGTAATACAAAAGAAACAAAAATTAATTAAGAAAATTTAAATAAGCCATCCGACTTGTTCAGTGAAATGAATTGTAGAAATACAGATCGTATCATTATGATCTTATGGTATATATACTTTATAAATTCAATATATTAAAGTTATAAATTGGTTGCTTCACTGAGGAAAGATATATATATATATATATATATATATATATATATATATATATATATAACCATGTTAAATTGACATTCGATCGACTGTGATTATCAATCGGCAAATTTATTCTTCTCTAAAGGAATTTGAGATGGCCATTTTTTTATATCGTCGTAACCGTGGTGATCTTTTTTTTTTTTGATTTTGCTCACAGTCGCTCTCAATTTATCCTCCCGAATACCGGTGCCGATGCCTATACAATTGCGTTATGCAAAAAAAAAGCGCGCGTAAATTTTTTGAAAATTTTTTACGCTGCCCCGCTCGCGCGCGATTCGTCTTTATATATATATATATATATATATATATATATATATATATATACATATACCTAGTCCTCCGATGTAGCGATCGAACCGAATTACGACATAATTTAGGGTATTATTTTCATTCTTACATTATATAACATATACTGATATTCGTCTAATGCACGAAACATATTCGAGTTAATTATTGCAGCAACGGGACGGACCGTTAATGAGGTGAAATTATAACCGCTTATTAATTGGCCACCAAAGCAACGCAACGCAAATAATGCGTCCCAGGTGAGTTTCGTTTTATGAGTTACCGAGGGGGGGGGAGGGACGCGGTGTAATCACACAGTGAATAATCACTTACGGCGATCATTAGCAGGACATGTGATCATAATGTACTTGCCTGAAAAACCGAGCGAAAATCTATACGAATTTATAGCGAGCCTAGAGTAATGAAGAAGTTCCCGAATCGTGAAAAACTTGCAAACGAGCGGGATCGCGACGCGTACATAAATGAAGTAACTTGCGAGAAGGAAAATGTCCAGATAACGCAATACCGTATCTAACGCACCGATTCGAACGCTACTCTCTGAATATAAGTTAGATTTCGAACAATGTTGCCTCGATCTCAACGTAATTCTATCGTTGTGCATTATAGCCGAGTGTAATATAATTCAACGAGTCCTATTGAAATTACGGATAAACGTGCACGTCAGATGCAAATCGCCGACGTTCATAATCGGAAGATAAGCAATTTTTCCAATTCAACCCCGACGCGAGTTTTCCTCGCGTTTAATAAAGCATATCGTATAGTTTTACCATTGGAGGCGAGCTTTTGATGCCTTTAACAGGGATAATTACAGAAGGCCCGCGGCAGTCGAGGGCAATTTCCGCATTTATCGATAGGAATGAATAATGGGGTAAATTTTACAGGCCATGATTACCATCTAAATGATAATGTAACCCATCGATATCAATCTCAAATTTCTCGTTATAGCTGTACATTAAAACTTTGTTGATTTTGCGCAGTAAATGATTTTCGAGTGATATTAATTGCTTTATTATTCATTTATACTATATATATATTAATGTATTAATTTCTAAAATTCGAAATCGATATAATTTAAATATTTTTATTTTATTGTTCAAAAAATATCAGATGGCGATGCTAATTGCACGTATAAAATCAAAAAAATGTCATTGCCCATTACTTGTATTAGTAATAAACTTTTCAGCATTACTCAGATACATCGAGTAACGTGTGATACACTGATAAATTAAAAGAAAAAAAAAACTAATAATACTAAAACGTACCTACGATTTTAAAATCACGAATAGGGATAATTTTTCTTCGTAGATGTATTATAAATATACTTAAAATTCATTGATTTTCAAGAAACAGAATCCATAGATAAGGGAACATGAAATAATTTATTTATCAAATTTTGCATGTATTCAATGAATACTGGCAACTGAATACTGGCTACTTTAATTAACTTGTATTAAAATTGTACTTTCTTTTACGTTGACTGCTATAAATTGAATGAGCAATTATTTTTATCGGTCTTTGTAAAATAATAAAATTTTAATTATATAATAATAGTCAATTTACAATCGCTGCCGTCTAATCTAAAATGGATAAATTAGAAAATAAAATGAAATAAAACTAGGAAGTAAAACAAAAAATCAATATACTACTGTTCGTAAAGAACAATCTGACTGCCTTCACCGGCAAAATTTACCGAATCTTCTAGCTTCTGTTCATTTCTCGGGACTGAAGCAGTTTATAATAAACTGCCAACAAATGCAATATATTAATTAATGTGAACGATGAACAAAGTAGGAAAAATTGACACACGTGAAAATTAAGCTTCCGTACATACAATTCTATGTACAAAGAATCAATTTGAATAAAGATTGCTAAGAAACATGTATAATAAATATTTTTCACAAAACATTCCTGATTTTATGATTAATGCTCTATTTACCTACTTGTTTGAATTGAACCCACTACAGAACTATACAGATACAATAAATTACAAATACATAGGTACGAACAATTCGGAACACACTTACGCGCGTGTAAAATACATATAAAAAAAAAAAACAATAACTATTGCTTCAGATTTTTCAACGACAATAAAAATTATTTCAATTTCCTCGATGATTGGATTTGCCCCAATGGCACATCAGCTCCGTTTATAGTTATCGAATTTTTTTTTTTTTTCAATATCTGCCGGTACAGTGGCACTTAATACTCAATAACAACGTGGTACGCGCGCTCCGTGAGCGCGCAAAAAATCTGGAGCAACGACCTGCCGACGCGCGCGCGCGCGCGGATTGTATATGCCGAGCATAATATAAAGGGAAGGAAGAGGAAAGAGAGAGAGAGAGAGAGAGGGAGAGAGAGAGAGAGAGAGAGAGAGAGAGACGATCTATGTACGCCTCACGTATGTATGTGTATAATACGCGCGAACGCCCGCGATCGGCGATCGTAATTCACGTGTGCCCAGAGCGCGATTCTGTCATTAATTGCCCGCGCGCGCAACCGTTTCTCTCTCGTTCCCTAGATACAAATGTGTATGTACGTATATATATATATGAAATACCGGTCATATACCTCGCTTGTTACGCGAGCGCGTGCGAGCTGTATTACAGGCTGCCACGGTAGAACGAAAACAGAGATATATAATATAATAGTGCGAAAGTCCGCACGGCAGAGTTTTATGACCTTGCTCTGCAGTGTATTCTATATATATATATCTATAGATATACATATAGATATACGGGTGCGTGAGCTCGTCGTTGTCATCGCGCGTATTATTATCGCGTCGCGATATACATAAGTGAGTTTTGAGAGAGCCCGCGGCTTTTTGCCGTGCACGATGTGCTTCGATTTGATTGTATATGAAATACTGACTTATGACCATTATATATATATATATATATATATATATATATATATATATATATATATAAATGAAATATTTTAATTGAGATATTGATGAAGATTCTTGAGTTGAAACGTAAGAAGAAAATATGCGCTTGTATAGGTCAGTCAGGAGAAGAAAGATAATTTTGCCAGAATATTGAAAAAATGATAAAATAAAAATGATAAATTTTCAGAGGAAATTGTCGAAAATCAGGTTTTATGTTATTGTTTATTGCTTCACGAGATACAAATGGGAAAGGAACTTTTATGTTATAAAAAAAACCGCAAAGTTATAGATCATTTAGAATATAAACTTTGTACAATTTCAGCGGATAATTGGTCCCCAGGATAGTTGAAATAAAAGTCAAAATTTAAAAGAAGAATTGTTTTTTTGATCACTTATACGCTTTGAAGCATTTTCAATAAAAACACCGTGGAAAGCAACGAGCAATCCAACTACGTTTTGTAAACAATCTTGTAAAGCTAACTGCATCCCCTACAACGTTTCTTTCTCAAAGTTTATTTTTCAATGATTGGATAAAGTTACAGTTTTTTTTTTTTTTTTAAATATTTCAACGATTTCTATGTTGATTTTAATTTTTCGGATTAAATTTGGAAAATGGCCACTCTGTTTGCTCTACCCACTTTGAATTTAATTCCGCGCGATTACGCTTTTCAACGCGCGTATGCATTTTTCGCAGTTTTTGCTTGAAAGGTAACAAGGCAAAAGACAAAAACGGAGCAGTAAGGTACATTGAACCGGTATCGAAGAAGGGAGAGGTTGCGCGCGCGCGTTCGTATACTTATGCATATATATATATACGGCGTATAAACGTAAATTCTTAAGCGGCGTTGAAAAAGTATTTGAGAGGTACGTCGTCAACAGGTATGAAGGCAGGTAAGCGGGAGCAGGGGAAGGAAGACGAAGAAGAAGATGAAGAGAGAGAGAGAGAGAGAGAGAGGTAGCGAGATTGATATAAAATTTTATCGGTCGCCGCGCACAGCGAACGGCGTCACTCGCATGGGGGGCATAGTCGCGTGCGTCCTTGCTTAAAATTAATTAATTCCGAATGAAAGTTAATTTGAAAAAAGTCACGGCTGAAATAATAACTGTACAATACTGTGTATATTACCGTAGACGAACTCGGGGACGCTCGAGGGATGAAACTGCGTGTGCAACGGCTGCTGCGCTATCGGATGCGCGAGCGCAATAGCATCGATCCGCGCGCCATTCGACGGTAATCCCTGCCGAGGGACGAGGGATACATAAGCTTGGATCGTCCGTAGGGATCCTTCGACTTTCGTTCTTCGTAGCCGTGAGGTCGCGTGATTCGACGTACTCGCAAGTCGCGCCGGACTTTTGTTATTCGTCGAAGAACGACCGGGCCCAAGGCATTTGAGGCAGCTTTGACGCCCTCAGTGGCGATTTAATGGGACCGATAAGTTGCCAATTTCTGAAACTTTTTGTCGGGTCAATTCACGAGGATTCGCAACGCTCGATGCGCAGAAGGGAAAAATGCCGGCTTCATTGTGCAAATCGCATCGAGCGCAATGACGATGTCATTATTACGCGTATAATTGGAGGCGGAGGAAAGTTTGAATTGAGAAATGGAGATATAGGATGTCGGAGGAAGCTTTGTATCGTTGTTGTTATATCGGCAATATTGTGATAGGCACTGTTGCATAGTACGCGATTACGTATGCCTGGCCAAAGCAGCGGTAAATCGACATACTAAAGTATCGTCGAACCGTAGTAAAAGCTGCGATAACGAACAATTTTTTTTTTTTCCGTTCGTTATACCGTTGGAGTATACAGCACGTGTCAAATGCAACGAGCGAGACAAAATCATAACGAGGAAAAAAAGTTCGAGACTGGAGGGTGGATCGTTCGGGGTACTGAAGCTTACATTAATAATTGAGTTTGAGAAATCGTAATATTTTTTTTTTCCTTTTTGTTGAGATGAGTTAAAAAAAGTCGTCGGAACATCGGGGGAGGCTATAGATCTAAAATCAGATTACATATGGATAAAGGGTCTTCGATGATATCGTTCGCTTTCGTTGAAAAAACGGTTACTCAGTTGATTCATCCTTGTATATTATAAACATTTCGCTGTCTTTTACTAAGGCTTCAATAATTAATACAATTTTTGAAAGAATTCTTAATGTAAGTAAAATTCGACGCACGGAAGAGTGCTGTTTTCCTAGATTTATTTATCGATGAAAAAATATTCAGAAACCTATACATTAATCCATATAGATTTAAAGAAGCTTGAGAATATATTTCATGGCATTACAATATCCCGCCCTTATGTCTTATAATCTTTGAATCTTGCCGGACTGATCCAAATATATATATATACATATGTTTATAACCTAGCACGTCAGACACGCCCACGTGGATACGACAATTATTCGTTCATGAAAAATGCAATACGATTGGGTGCTTATGCAGAATTAATAGAGAAAAGAATGCAGTGTGGAGCTGTGATGTGGGGGGGGGGGGTTGCGCATTTTATGTAATGGAGCGTTTCCAATTTTTGAAAGGAGGCCAGCGATCTTCACGAGGCTGGGGGACGTGAATGTTGTTGTTGCGCGTGTATTTACGTAAGGATACACACGCGCAAGCCCTCCTAATAATTGAATAAGGAATTTTATTAAACTTCTATGATAATGGAAGCTCTCCGCCCCGTATATGATATGCGCATATATTTTCAAGTATGCTTGTCTTTTAAATTTGCCGAAATACACACACACACACACACACACACACACACACACACACACACACATACGAAAGAATATTCGCAAGGTAAAAAAGAAACGTCTTCCCGCTGTACAGGAAGAGGCTTTTATCCGACTCGTGTATTCTCTGAATCGGAAGCGAGACGTGGGGTCGAGAAATTTTGTCTCGAGCCATGAATTATTTGATAAGCCATCCCCCATTCCGCCTCCTGACCCCCCCCCCTTTATCGTCAAATTTTACACTTTTCGACATATTTAATATTTGTTAAAGCACGACAAGCCCCCCTGCACTATGTACACTCGTATACACTCGGCCCGATATATATTATATGTGTATACATATGTATATATATATATATATATATATATATATATATATATATATATCTTCGCCTTTATGCCCGCGAGATAAAAAGGCAATAAGGAAGTATATACTTAAGCTCCCGCACTTTATCGCGAGAGTTTACATATTGACACTGTGTATATATATGTATATGTAGAGAGAGAGAGAGAGAGAGAGAGAGAGAGAGAGAGAGAGAGAGAGAGAGAGAGAGAGAGAGAGAATAAGAGGGAGAGAGAAAGAAAGAGCGAGAGAAAGATATAGAAAAGGACATTGTGCGCATGTAGAGTGTCTTGGTCTGAACATATTTCTCCGCTCACCGCGCAAACGTTGTTTTTTGTTCCCTTCCATTCTTTAAGCCCGAAGGCTCACGCCCGTATGCAAATACGGACCGATAAGACGGAGCGGCGAGGGGCGGGGGGAGATTGCGGATTATAATAACAATGTCCTCGCTGTCGTCCCGTGCGCCTACCTTTTCTTTTCATTTTTCATTCCGCGCCGGGCTTAATATTATAGGGAGGTCTGGCCGCGCGCTGATACTCACAAATTGGCTTGAACCTCGTGACGCCTTGGCCGCATCGCTCTCGGCCGTAGAGCAGGTACTTGCACTGCCTCCATGGGCCGAAGTAGCCCCTCTCCGTCGCCGTGCTCGCTGAAATCAGAGGAGATGGAAATTTTCGATGAGACGTACGTTGGTTTATGACATTTTAATAGTTACAGAGAAACAGGATAGTGTATAGTTGAAATACAGGTAGTTTTGATTATGTGGTTTAGAGAGAGAATATCTATATATATATTATTATAAATATTCCTTGAAAAAGCCTTCGGTTTGTGCGATTAATAAGAGCTCGTTAGTTAATATTAATGACATCCAAAAATTTTCATCTTTTGTTATAATTAACGTAAAACAATCAACTAATTGTAGTATAAAAGTATAGAAAAATACGTTTTTTCATCTACGCGCTACGTTATATTTAATACTATTCAAATAAATTTTTTTCCTCGAAAGACAATAAAGAAATCATTAAACTATAATCGTTGGATTATCGATATTTTATTGATGTAAAAAATTAAAGTTGAGCCTATGTCGCCTCTGCAGTAAGCTTAACTAACAAATATTTTATGGATCTCAGAGTCGTAAAAATTTCTGTTTTTTTTTTTTTTTTTAGAAGCGAGATATTGGATTTTATATTTTCACGTTTATGAATAAAGTATATAATTTTACATTCGTGTACTAAAAATTGAAATAACCACACGTTCGGTTCTCAGTATACACATTGGCAACTATGTGGACTCGAGAGAAGAAACACCAATACGAACGAATACGAATTATACTGCATCAATTGGCTATTTTTAATTTACGCGAATGAAAATAATAACAATAATAATTTGCAAGTTACAAAATCACAGTGTAGTTCAAGGAAGCGTTTTCATCGATAAAATTTATACGTATAGATTCGTTTGGCGCCCAAACCGTGTATTATTTTACGAATTTAATAAAAATTCGAAACAAACGTATCGAGAAATTAATATATGCTCGACTATCGTAAAAGAAAATAACGATACGAGCGCGAGAACCCGAGAACAGCCGAGAAAGGTCCAGTTTTAATTAAACTTGGTCCATGTGCATCCTTTTACAACACACAATTACTTAAGAATTATAGAATGCCTAATATTTATGCTTTACAAAATATGGCTGCCCAAAAATTTAGAATTCCGTTATTAATATATATATATATATATATATATATATATATATATATATATATATATATATAATATATATACAGTTTCACACCCATTCGTCAAACTACAAAGACTCATCATCTCATTTCCCTTCGAGAAGGGGGTACGCGTGAAATTTTATTCATCGTAATTCGTGCGCCCCCCCCCCCACTCGATGGGACTAACTTTTAATCCTTCCGTACGAGCGCGTGTGTCAATCACATATGTTAATGCACCGAAGACCAGCTCGAGACTGTAAGTAAGCAGCGCGCCACGATTATCTTAACCCCCACAGTTAATTTGTTTATCTATATGCGCTTAATACACACTTTTCATATCGTGCACAGACGATATAATCTATAATGCCAGCTGGTACGCAGGGATTATTTCGTCGATGCACCCTGTCAAATAGGATTATCTAAATCTGCGTTAAAGTATTCGCGTGTCTCTGAAACTTAAGCACATGAGCTGCGGAACGTTTGACATTTTCTGTGCGTCTTAATGTCGTGTATTCTTGCTTCTTATACAACTTAATTAAAAAAAAATAAGCTTTTTTAACATAATTACCGTACACGCATGCGATTGTATGGTTAGCTTGCATGCATACTCTTATAGTTCATATATACTTTTCCGTACAGCGGGTCTAGTGCATTGAAAATAGCTGTAGAACGGTTTGAATATATATATATATATATATATATATATATATATATATATATATATAATATGATATATAGGATAGTATTAATATTAAAATAAATAATAAGACATCATATACGCATCATGATATATTGGCTATATTGTCTATATTATCCATCTTAATCTTAATACTATCCTATATATAATATTATATATATATATACCTACATCAGATCTAAACAACTAAGAGGTGAAGCAGTTCCACTATAGCAATGCCAAACAATAACAAGCGGGTAATGCGCCTATCCATTCGCATCTGATCAGCAAGTCTCTCGAACTCTCGGCCTTCCTCTATTGTAAATCTCCCCAAATTGTACACTTTTAATAATGCTTTATTCAATCGCCCTCCCATCGAGCCCAGAGCCTAGTCTTTTTACTTCAGCTACTGCCGTATGTCCGATGTATTTATTATTGTTGTAAACCGCATTTTCTGTATCAGTACATTTCCATTATCCCATGTGTAGTCTGCAATTTATCTAGTGCAAACTAATGTATAGTATATAGTATAAACATATACTGTATAGCAATATTAATTATTATATCATAGTTCCACAATATAATGTACATAAAAAAAAAATTTATTATCCATCAAACTGTCTCAATATCCCCATCTCTGTCTTCGAATTCCGGGTGTTTTCTTCCTTACGTGCTCGGTTACGTCACGCGCGCACTCGGATTATTCGCATCATTTCCTACGTATATGTATACATGCATACATACATACATGTGTATATATATATATATACAGATACAAAGATATTCATATACACCAAGGCCGTCGTCCCTGTATTAACGAACCTCGTCGCTGTCATCCAAGGGCGCGGGGATCGACCGACGGAAAGCGGAGACCGCGCCAGTGTCTTATTATAGTGCGTTGACAATGACGCGCGGGCGCTACACACGCGCGAGCGTCGCGTCCGGCGGAGGGGGGGGGTGGGGTGGCTGAGGGGCAGGGTGAGAGGGGACTATCGAGAAAGCGAGAAACGAAGGTGCGACGAACGCGATGAGCGACAACGAGGACGTTTATCCGTTCCAGAGGCAGGGGTTGGTGCGTTGTTCATGGCTAGTTGGGGGTGGGGTGGATTGTTCCTAGGGGCTGGGGGACTAACGACTCACTTGGCTAAAATCCCTGCGCGCGGTGTGCGCGATGGGGGGGGGGGAGGCGCCGGAGCTCTACGTCATTTACACTCGATCGTGTCCATCCGTTAGACGTGCGGGCCGGGCTTTTGCGTCGCGACGCGCTCCAAGACCTTTGGCTTTTCCGAGGCAGAATGGATGGATTTGGGGACGGGACGAACGGGGAAGCTGCCGGCGCTGCCGCAGTATAATGTCGCCGGCGTCTCCTGATATCGACGGCCCGCGACGAGAGCGCGCGGATAAGCTTCCGGCGAGCGTCCGCAACCGATTTTGCTGGCAATTGGTAAATTTACATTTTGGGGGCGGGGAGGGGGGTGCTGATTACGAATATCGTAGTGGCTCGTGGCTGAAATTGAGTTATCATGATGACATCCATAAACCAAAAAAAAAAAAAAACATAAAATCGATGGTTTTTCGAATTTATCTAGGAAAATAAGAATAATGCAAACAAAATTTTTCGAACAAAGGTGTATATTTCCTTAAAGCTACATACATTTATTTTTCTATACATTTTTTGCGTACAAACGATGTTTTCTGGAGAAAACGAAAGAATTTCATCTCGAGCTTTCACGAGGCATCAGTCGATGGTGTGACGGATATCTTTATATATGTTTTGTTCTGCAAATACTCAATATAAAAACTTTGGAACGCATTCTTCTCTAGAACAACTGTTTGTAGAGACAAAGTTCAGGCAACAAAAAAAGACGCATATTAATGATTGCTCTAATATTTCTTAAATTCTATTAAAAATTTTCGGAGATTCGTTAAAGAAAACCATAATGAAAATTGAGGTGGAATAAATGAAAATTAAATTTTCGCCGTAAACCACTACGACATTCGTAATCAAAACCCTAAAGAACACAAATCTGCAACATTTTAAAAAAATCGAGCGAGAGCGCCTTTCGAAAACCGAAAGAACTATAGTAGTTACATTATAAATTTTCCATATTAAAAACTAACCAACAGAAACTATGAAAAATTGATAAACATTTTCCTGTATATAGATAAACATGTAAAACCTTGATTATTTTGTTTGGAAGTATTCAAAGAAGGGGAGAGATTGAAAAAGTTACTGAAGGGACTTTTTAATTGTCTTGGCAAAAAAGGGCTTTCATTTTCTAGACTGATTGAAATGTGTTAATCTTCCATGAAACGTGTTATTTCGTTGTGTGGATAACGTGTTGCCACTGATACCAGTAGACTATGACTAGTAATTTTTTTTTGGATGATTCAAAAAAAAATTACACGAAATTTCGAGTTCGTTACTGTTTATAGTTCGCAGACAGAAAACCCAACTTTTATTAGATTAAAAACGACTGTTTCACTTTTTATGTAACCTTGAAAATTCGATCACTTCTACATCATTGACTTGTTTATCCGAATCAAACGAATATTTATTCGAATGGCAGTCTAATGGAATCGGGAACTTCTTATATTCAAATCGTATATTCTCGAACGGCTATATGAGTATAGTTTTATGAGTAAAACGGCGTACTAGATTGAATTTTACAAATTGGCATATTAGACTGAATTTCACAAATTTCTAGGGTATTTGTACAATAATATGATATATTTAAGTTAATGTAAATCGTCCAAAAATGCAAAACTAACAACGACATCCTTTCCTTGTCTTTTTTTTCATTTTAGCAAGTTGGCTCTATCGATTCATCGTCGGTTTTTATTACAGATCGTTTAACATACCATATATATATATATATATATATATATATATATATATATATATATATATATATATATATATGTATGTATATTTAGACTTATGGTGTTTTTTAAGGGGTAATAATTCATCGGCTCGTAAAAGGTGCAAGTAAAAAGATAATATGGGAGCCACTGTAGTGTCTCAAAGAAAAAGACAACTTAATTTTATTATTCGGAAATAAACGATTTTATTGTTGTTGACCGTTCCGGAATTTTATTACACGGTGCATGCGCCCGAGACGCGCTTATCCGCCAAAGCTTCCTTGCCCGGGAACGAGTGGAGCGACTTTATTTTTTTTTCGCATCGCCCCGTCGCCCAGGCCACCATCGTCGTACGAAGTTTACGAAATGTTTTCACACATTACCGGAGCTGAATTTTTTGTATTAGGAGGAACGACGATCGACGCCGGTCGGCGAAAAAAGCGATTAACGTGGACGAGACGCGACGGAAATTACGCTTGTAGGTCGGCGCATTCGGATTATGGGTTAAAGTGCACGCATCAGACACACACACACACACACACACACACAGAAGATGAAATTTACAAATTTCTGAATTAGTCTTCTGATTTAAAGAGGAACTTGCGCTTTTCAAGGCACGAATTGACAGACGAGGCATGTTTGTCAGATTTTCAATCGCTGCGTGAACTTTATCATCATTGACGGTATAATTACAAATCAAAAGTTTTTCATTCGCCTCGGTTGGTTTTTTTTTAGTTTTTTTTTTAGTTCTCGTGTAACTGAATTATCATTTACAGTGCCTGACTGAATTTCCCATGTACACGAGAAAAACGTCATATGTATATATATATATATATATATATATATATATTTATAACTCGACGAAGGAACGCATTTGGTACAGGAGGACGATCGTCAAATGACGCCCCGCGCGCTCTCTATTAAACCGCTAAAATGTACAAAATACATTTCGGTCCTCGAAGCATCGATAAATATTGTTAAGCAGGGCATGGGAGTACCGGCAGAAACGCGGAATACCCTTTAAACGCGTGTAATTATACTTTATCCCGAGCAGCCGCATCGCTGCATCGCGCTAAAACCGCTCGGACGCGCATTATACGGCAATAAAGTTGCAGTTATAAAATTTCAAGTGCGTATTTCGCGAGTAGTCGTCGGCCGCTTCGATTTCCACTGTACTTTGGGACGACAATGGTTTTTAGCGAGGCTTCAATTGTCCAACGTATGCTGCGGACTTAGCGTCACTGCCGTGCAGTATTCATTGAGTCGAACCAATGGGAAGTATAATAGTACAACTTAGTGTGATGCAATACGACGATACCACATGACACACTTTCGTTATGCTAATGAAAACTTGAACCGCGCAGTCACGGAATTAGAGCCTACGTTGCCCTCAATTTTAGATTAAATTATTGTAAATTTTCCAATTCGAAACGATAGTCGTTTCAATCGATTTTCAATTTCAAATTGTTAACGATTATTTTCCAGATTACTGATTTGATTAAAAGGCACCTGTAACGAAAGAACGGAATATAATAAATTTCCTTTTTTAATCAACGAATCCTCAACCATCCGCTCGAAAGAATCGAGTGCTCCAACGCCTGCCACCGAACGGAGAGTGTTTATTTATACATTTAATCGCGTCGCGTACACTCGTGATATAATAAACGATCCCCATTGGGACAACGCGATTATCTCTTTAGATCCATTCCAACGGCCGTAAAAGTAATCGAGCCAGGTTTTCCCCGGCCCGACCGAAATTTCCAATCGTCGACAACCGCCTCGGCGATCGGCGGGGCCGTGGGCGCGAGGTCGAGGAGGGGCGGGTTTAAGAGCGGGGGGGGGGTACGGCGATAAAAACAACTCGAGCATTTAATGGACTTGTAATAAACGGTAAATTGAGCGCGTGAAAGGAGATCGAGGAATGGCCCCGATATATATATATATATATATATATATATATATATATATATATAAATGGACGATAGTGTGTGCTCGAGAGACAACGGGGGTCGGGGGCGGTGGCTGTGATTTCATTGTCACGAGCGTGTTTAATTCGTAAGTAATAACGGCTCGAACTTTTGCGGACGCGCGATAAAAACTCCGCGTTACTTTTTCGGCCGAACGTTGCGAGAATGAAATTCGTTTACGATCGGTTTTAGCCAATGATATAGCTTCTAATGGTCGGCGATTTCCAAGAATTCGTTTATCGACGAAATAAAAGTAAAATCACCGTGCGAATCTTTGTTTTTATTACGCGCATAAGTTTCAGGGCCGCTTATTATCTCTTTTTGGCTACTTGATCAAGGCAAAATATTACGTGATATTATTCCCAATCCCCGGTAACCTTCAATGAGAGCTGCTCGCGAAAAATTCATAAACTCAGATTGGAATTCAAGTTATTTCGTTCAAAAGTTATTGAAATTGACGTTGCTCCGGAGCACAAAGACACAGCTCGCAGTGATCGGAAATTGATATCGCGTAAGCGTTGGTGGAGTTTTTTTTTTTTGGGCCTTGACGAGGAGCCAAGAAAGTAAAGTGGCTACGTAAATATAGGAGCGAGCAATAATTCATTGCCTTAATTTCATCCGTATAAGCAGATTTTTTAACAACTGCGCTCAATAGAAGCAATCGATTGATTATCTCGGTTTAATAATGTATATAGCTGCTCGGTAGCTCGTTATATCTACAGCCATGCACTTGCCCTCGCGCCGCTGATCGGCAAATTATCGATATACCGCCGAATTCGGAGGAAAAAATTTCCTCGACATAGCGCTCTCGAAGGATCATCCCGCGCGTCGACTCCAGCGCGATTGTCGCTTAATGAATCGACAATGATCGTGTACGAGCGAGGCGCCACAGGTATAACGCAACACCCGCGCGCTCGTACGGGCGGGCTCCGTTGCCAATTGTTTCGAATCCATCGAATTTCGGCCAGAATTTTGGCCCGATTATATAGAGCGCGCGCGCGGTCTCCCAGTTCTCATTTTCTTCTTCCTTTTCCGAAAGATCGCATCGAGGAAATACGCGAGAATCCACGTTTAACGCGCAAAATGCGCGGCCAGGCGGTAAATTTGTAGAAATGACAGATTTATAAATTTGGCATACAAGTGGACGATCGTTGAACTTCGTAGCGCGAGTTTTCGAAAATTCTTGGATTAAGTTGATTTAACGGACAAATATATATACCGGCATGGTTCGCGTTATTCCAAAGCTGCGGTCACATTTTAATCAAAACGAGATCCATGCTACATTCGTGATAAATTTCCGAATTTGATTTCAAGCTCATGTATACGTGGACCGTGCTGTTTCTAATCATTATCTGAAAATTATCGCTTTCCATTTTGCTTCTAATGCAGAACTAGCGAGAGATGCCGCTATTCTGCACTTATCGCTCTTCAGCGTCCGTCTCAAATCTACGGGAAGTTCTTACATCGGATACGAGGGAGTGGACGGGCGTGGATTCGTCACCTTCGAGCCAGGCTCCATTTTACCTTTCAATCGTATAAACTTGCATTGCCGGAGTTACTTTCAGATCCGAGAATTTTTTCCATCCACGGTCCGCAGTATGTAATCCTACGGAAACTGAAACTCTATATTTCGATTGTACCGCTGTGCCAGAAATTTGTTTCGTACGAAAAAAAAAAAAAAAAAAGAAAAACCAGTCACGAGCCGATCAGCGACAGTTCATTTATGTAGGATAATTTTTTTCATCATCAATAATCGTTCTAATTATGGAATATCAACATTATCATCTACAAGCTAAAGCGACTCGCGGATGTAGGAGCGGGGATCGCGTTCGCTAATATATATATATATATATCTAACATCGATTAATGAAGGCGGTGTAAGCGTAATGGCGGCAAAATCCGCATCGAGACAGACTTATTTATACCCAAAGATCCGCGAGGATAGAGCGCAATTATTTGCCGAGATAAGCAATCGTTGCACGGCTAAGTAGCAATAATCGCACACCCGTTGAACTCGGCAAAATTGCGTACCGGCAGGCCTGCCAGAGCAGAGCGCAATTTTTCGCCACTGTATAACTTCAGTGGTAAATATCGCGCGTGTGTATAATATAAGTAATAGCGAGCGCATTAAAACGGATGATTTACATCAGACGATGCGTGCAAGGATAGAACGCGATCTTTCTCTGATATATATATATAATATCGATGTGTAAACATCGCATGTGTAAGTGGTATCAGACCCGCCGATACGGACTAATTAATACGTAAGTTAAATAACGAGGAGTATCAGCGTGTTATTCATATTTGACGTTTAATCATATTACAGCTACTGTAATTCTTGGACGACGGGGGCATGCGATTTACATCCACCGCAATCTCGCATTTATAATGGCAAAGTACAATTTGTCCGTGTTTGTAATCAGCGGTTCTGCTGCTGCTGCTGCTGCTGCTGCTGCTGCTCACGGCGCGGTGCGACGTTTATACTGTAGTCGATGCCATTATATTGGCAGCCCTCGCGGCGACTACCATAATCATCATTTCGTGACGAAAATCAGCCGAACCGAAATCCCTA